>VZTU01009326.1:78131-137174 GCA_013400835.1 Zapornia atra
CTTCCCTTCCCTTCCCTTCCCTGTGACTGGACATTTACAGGCTCTGGGCTTGGTTCCCATGTGCTGGTTATGATTAGATGCTCCATAGCCATTGGCAAAGGAAGAGATCCCTCCAGCTCTCCCCCCAGCTATTCCTGTTTGGTTTAGAATGGTCTGGGATCCATTATCACGAGTAAAAAAAAAATCACAGATAATAAGAAAAATGCAGCCTCTAATGATTTTTCTGTAGTCTGGCTTCCATACCAAGAAAACACAAGCAGGACTCTCTTCCCAAAAGTTCCCAGAGACCAGCCAGACGAAAATGCTTGACTTCACCATACAGACTGCGTGCTTTCATCTCCATGCATCAGGAGGCACCACATTCATCTCTGCCTTCATCATCTTTTATTCCTACCACCTGCTAATACCTGGAGCCATACCTGGACTGAATTTTTTGCCTGTTTAGTAATCTTTTCTGTTGTTCTGTTGCATCACTCTGTGCCGTGTTTCATGGTTCATTTTCTCCATCCAAGAAGAGCTGTCTCATTTAAATACTCAGCGGTGCAGCCTCTGAAATGTAAGTGGGCTCTAAAGGCAAAAAAAAAGGGGGGGGAGAGGGAGGATCTGGAAAAACAAATCCTTGATTTTCCTTTGCCATCCAAAATTCTCTTTATTTCCCTGCAAAGCAACCTGGGTACATGGCCAGGAAGGTTGCCAGATATCAGTGGTACTTCCCTGTCTCAAGGAAAAGATGTATGTAGGTACAGTCAGGAAGGAAGAGCCACCCCAAGGACTTCCCAGAAACTCTGGCTACCAAAGCCAGCACTTTCTAATTTCCTTAGTGAACAATAGAAGCACTTAAAAGTAGAAATGTATCTGTCCTATGGCCCTGTTCTGTCATGGTTTGGGGCAGGGTGGGGAGAAGTGGAGCCCAGCACTCAAGGCCAAAGAGGAGCCTCTTGCATTTGGCTTCTTATCCAGGAGTCATAAGATGCCACTTGTCAGCTTTGCCAGCCTTGAGTGGGGTCTGTAACTACAGTGCCTCCATTGCCCTGCTCTAAAAAGAAATAATAAATTGTCCAGGCTTTCTCAGCCTTCATGAGCAGTTTGGACTAGGAACCATCACCACCTGATGTTTAACCTTTCGTGCCCAGACTGGAAGGTGAATCTTTCCAGTCTTAGTCCAGAGCAGGTGGTGAGGCCAGACTGACTCCTGCTCCAAGAGGACTCCTTCACTCTCAGAAAGATGATGCTTTCAGGAAGAGGGAATGGAGGTCACACCGGTAACATGAAAGGTGGGGAAGAAGTTGTCTCCCAGAGTGCTCAGAAGAAGACCACATAGTTTTTCCACTGCAACCCTCAGTGTGATACAAGGGGCGTATTGGAGGAATCACAGAACTGTAGGGGCTGGAAGGGACCTCCAGAGATCATCAAGCCCAACCCCCCTGCCAAAGCAGGGTCCCTAGGACAGGAGCTGAGGAGCATCTCTTGTCTCAGGCACCTTGGTGTATTATACCACAGTTTGATGATTGTTGCTTCAAGACCAACAAGAAGTAGAGAGCAGATTGAAACAAATCTACTCTCAATGCATCCAAGTCCAGAAAAAACACTTTGTAATGTGAAGCTTAAGGAGCACAACTCAGCTCCATCAAGAGAGGTGAAAAGTAGGGTCCATTCCATTATGTAGTCACAGGGTGCTTGCTCAGAGTTCTTCTTTGCCATGCCTGTAAATCTAAAAATACCTTGAAAACATCCTGTTCTCTTCTGTCCCTGTCTGTAAAAGACCCATTCTGTCTCCAGGTTCAAAATATTAGTCATAATTCATATTTTGTCTTGATGTAAATATCTGGATGACCTTTAACAGCCTGTGATATATAGAAAAGCTGATTATATGTTCCTTCATTTCATAGGAAGGATCAATATGAACAAGATTAGGAAAAAAAATAGAGTTTCATTCATGTTAAACAAATTCTGACTTTGGTTTCTTTGAGAAACTCTACACCTCCAGAGCTTGGAAGGAGGATTTGAAAACTGGCAGGGAGTAACTCTGCTGTCACAGATGTGTCTTCTGACAGAGCTGTAAAACATCTGCCTAGACTCATCCAACCTCTAAGAATTTTCCTTCACATGGGCCTAGTGCTGACTTGGAGAGGAGCTGAGGCCCCTGAGAGCAAATCTGGAAGCAGCAGAGATGAGAAACTGCTGCTCTTCCAGCCCTGGGTGGAGGCTGTCCTCTACCACATTGGTTTCTTTTTTGAGGGGCATGAATGTGCAAGGATTTGCCTCTGACTTTCTCTCAAGCAATTATCTGAACATCCATGTCTTCATCTGAGCCAGTGTGATGTTGTATCTATGCACACAGATTATACTCAGCCTCCCTACATCAGGTAGGATTAAGAGAGCGCCTACTTCCCCTTTGGGAGAGCTCTGCCAGCTGGCAGTGGAAATGTTTGCTGTCTTCTGCAGACTAACAATGGAGTCTGAGGGATTGCACAATGTATTATGAACATACTGCATCTCCAGCCTGACATCCACCCTCACAGATCCCCTCCTGATTTGACTTTCTTCACAGTCTGTGGAGACTGAGTGAGTTAAAGCAGCTTTTGGTCACTGGAGCCTTGGAAGAGAGGCTCCAGTGAACCAACCTGAAATGCTGCAAGAAAGATGCTTACAAGAAAGATGTGGGACTGTTGGAGAGGTTTCAGAGGAGACCACAAACATGATTAGAGGGCTGGAGCACCTCCCCTATGGAGAGAGGCTGAGGAAGCTGGGCTTGTTCAGCCTGGAGAAGAGAAGGTTGTGGGGGGACCTCATTGCAGCCTTACAGTCCCTGAAGGGAGCAGAGAAACAGGAGGGGAATCAGCTTGTTAAAAGGGCAGAGACTGGCAGGACAAGGGGGATGTATTAAAGTTAAAGGGAGGAAGGTTTAAGTTGGATATTAGGGGGAAGTTTTTACAGAGCTAGTGGTGAGGGGCTGGAACAGGCTGCCCAGAGAGGGGGTGGATGCCCAGAGAGGGGGTGTTCAAGGCCAGGTTGGATGGGGCCCTGGGCAACTTTGTGTAGCTGCAGGCCTGGAGGTTGGTGGCCCTGCCTGTGGCAGCGGGTTTGGAGCTCTGTGATCCTTGGGGTCCCTTCCAACCCATGCCGTTCTATGATTCTATGATTCTATGATAAGGGCCTCGTGGTGCTAATGGAATAACGAATGGCAGTTCCCTCCGTGAGGATAAAGATGTTGCAAACCTTGCAGTGTCTCCCATCATTTCTGCCATCGCCCAGACAGATGAGCGTGGCTCCCAAGCTCTACATCTGCCTTTCTCTGTTGACATGCCTCCTTGATAAGGATGATTATTGCTGCTGCCAGGGCAAGCAGCTGTGCTCCTGAAGCCAGCTACGCTATCTGGTGTTTCCACATATAATGCGAGTGATTATCTCATTTGTTTGGTTTCCCTCTCAGATAAATTTATTTGTTCCATGTCCCCCAAAGACTTGAGAGCTTGCACATGCACCTGCAAACACAGGCAGAGTCTACTCTGACTTCTGGGTGGCTGTATTAGAGGACTTCAGGAGAGAGTGAACCCAGTCCTTCTTTGTCATTGGTGTGTGGCAAAGTCATTACAAGAGGGAGGAGGCAAGTGCATCAAGGAGAAACCTCTCCCTGCTCTTCTTTCCATCAGCTGCCCCTGGGACACAAAAGGGTTAATTGTTAAGCCCTGAAGAGGGACCAGTGTTTGAAGATGTGAGATCCAGGCTTTTTTGGAGGTGATGAATTTTGCTGGTAATTTGTGTTAAAAGGCATTAATCGCTTTCTCTTTTGTGGGGGGCAAAGTGTAACTCCACAGGCCCCACCGGTTTGGGCTGGGGACATGCCACCTCTGTGCACTGTGTGCCCCCTCAGTTTTATTAGGTGGAAGAAAAAGCAGAAAATCAGTCACATGAAGCCATAGCCTTATTTTACACCCAGCAATGATTTCTCAGAGAGTGCTTTCATTAGCTATCAGTGAACATTACCACCACGGATCTGGTCCTTTCCCCTGCCCACGGTATCTTGGGCTGTGTGTAGCACACAGTGTTTTGATACCTGATTTGAATAGATCTGATATGCCTTGGAAGACCATTTACAAGCAGATACTCACAGATGAAATCTGTGTTCCCTTATGCATGAATCTCTCATGCTTATTATGAAAGCTCTTTTCTTTCCTAAGCAGTTACAAAAAAGCAGAGAATTGAGGCAATTGTAGATTATTATTTTTTTCCTAGTAGAGGTTTTAATCCAGGAGAGAGAGAAATACATCCTCCTTTGAAAATAAGGGGAAACGCATTACAGAGTTGAACAAACTGTTTCAGCTGAATACTAATTAGTCAAAGGGATGAAGAAAGCCTCGATCCCGTTGCTGTTTAAACCTGGGGGCAGAGCTAATTCTTAAGACTGGTATCACTCTGAACTGTTTGTCCTGCCCCAGTTATTATAGTAGGATGGAGACCTACTCGGATGTATATCTACATTTCCAAGCTGTCCCCAGTAATGTAGGCAAGGCTTATTATCACTGACATATCCCTGCTAGGAGCTTTCACAGGATGGAGAAGTCTCTCTCTGTGGCCAGCCAGGTGATTGACAATTTTCCTCATTAGTCCTCCCATGTCTCAGGAGTCTCCATGCCATTGCATTCCTCTCTGTCCACTTCATTCTTCTCTCCCCAGACACGTCAGAAAGCCACAGACTGGTTTCAGGCCACCTGCTATTTCTGTGCTACCATCCCGAGTGAGTGCAAACTGTGAGCTGGCAGTGACAGGTGCAAAGCAATTTAGGGTGAGATGAAGAGGATCACCTTTCATCTGATACGCTCGGATTAAAAGGTGAGATCTGGCCCTAAAGCACAAACTGTGTTCTTTCTTGAGCAGTGCTCCTGATTTCCATCTACCACCGTGCTCAGGGCAGGGGGGTGGTGGTTCCCAAACCAGAGTGACCTCAGGAGGAGCTGAGAGAACTGCCAGGAGCTTGCAGCTGGCAGGACAGCAAACAACCAGGGCATCATGCATTGGCAGCCACGAGGCATGACAGGGAGGATTCCCATCCTCTCTCCACCTGGATGAACGTGGTGACTTAAGGGATAGGAGGCAATGGGCATGAGTTCCTGCCCGCCGCAGCAGGGACATCTCCTACCCCACCTGCATAACAGGTATGAGTGTCTGCAATGACATGAGAAGTGGGCAGTGAAGCCTGTTGGGAACAATGTACATGTCAGGCTCCCAACTTCTCAATGAATGCCCCAGCTACTGCACTTATGTCTGGAAAGGTGAGCAACCACAAACTCTGGCACCACCAGTGCTCACACTGTCCTATGATGCCCCAGTGTGCCTCGAAGCTGAAGAGCTCCAGAGCTTCAGACAGAAGCCCAGTTCCCAAGTTTTGGGGTTTTTTGGGGGTAGACCAGCTCCAGGTTTCTGCTCAGCACGTGAGGCTTTAGCTTCACCTGTCCTCCACAGGGAAACACTGATCAGCTATCACCACGCATTTCCCCCAGCCCAACTCATTGCTCAGTCTGATAGTTTGACATTATCTTCATATCATTTGTGGTTGATTGCATCCTCTGTGGATTTAAATAAACTCACCAAATCCAAATTGCCCCTAGTTTAAGGCCTGTATGTGCTGTTTTGCCTGAAGGGAACATAGCACATAATATCCTGGAATCAGTATTTAGAGTCCATGCTAGGCTATCACCATGAAAGGTTATTGTTGCTATGTCCTCAGATGTTCTGTATGGTTAGGAATGTACATCCATGAGCATATTCACACTTTATATCCTGTGCTTCAAGTCGTAACATTTGCCATCAGTTAAGTCCACTAAAAGACAACCTGTGCCTGTTGCATTTCTTTACAGAAGGCCATCAAGGAACAGGAAGGATGAAGGAAACCAAATTCTATCCTCCTGTCTGCAGGAACGACAAAACAAACAAGAGGAGGAGAGAGAAACGAGCCTCAGTTATTTACAGGGTCCTGCCCTGCAGAAAGGAACAGATTCAGTTTATCAATGACGACAGTTTCTGTCCTGTGGCTCTGAAGGAGATTGTGCAGGTAACTGGAAGTGCAGCATGGTTCTTCGGGCAGGATCATGCTAAGCACTTAACTCCCTCCTGAAATTTATTTGTTGGATTTTAAAAGTCTCTAAAATATTAGGATCATCCTGTGAGGACTGCAGAGCCTGGCAGTGAAGCAGCTCATTACGTCTTTGCATTCACACCACGGCCTCTTGAAGGAAAAACAGGTCCTTCATCCTGTGGCCAACAGCTTCACCTTTCTGTCCACTGAATCACAAAATTACAGCATCTCCTGAGCTGGAAGGGACCTGTAAGGACCATCAAATTTCCTGGCTCCACACAGGCCCAGCCCAGTCAGAACATGGGGCTGAGCACATCGTCCAGGTGCTTCTTGCCCTCAGCCCAGCTCGGGGCTGTGACCCCTTCCCTGGGGAGCCTGCACCAGTGCCTGACCCCCCTCTCAGTACAGAACCTCTTAAGGTGGGCTCCCAGCCACCTCTTTCTGCTTTCAAGGAGGGCAGGTCAGCATCTTTGGTTATTCTGAATATTGACAATTCTTTTTTGTATTGTTTATTGCAGATTCTGGTCCAGAGCCCAGGCTTTTTTCTGCAGTCCTCTTCAAAGTGGACAAGGTCTGGTGGAGTTCCCTCTACAGTCCCCAGCCCAGCTCTGAGGGATCAGAGGTAGGGAATGAGGCATAACTGACACTTGGCTCAGCTTTGAGTCGATCTGGGGCATTGTCTGCAGGCAGAAAAGGGACTTGGACAGATGGTTCCAGCTGCCCACAGTGATGTTCAGGGTCATCTGAAGGAGCAGTCACCGCAGGTATCCACCCTGGGTTGCTGAAAACTACTTAAGAGTGGCATGTGCCCTTCATAATTCCTCTTCCCTATTTCCTAGCCCAGTGTAGACATCTCAGATATGTTCAGGATACTTCCAACAGCACTGGGAAATATGGCTGAGGGTAGAGTATTGAAGGCAAGAGAGGTTCTTCCATGTGATGGTTAATGTGCTCTTCCCACGTCAACTCCCCATTCACACTGCTTTTACAGGAAGAGCTGAACTCCCAGAGACATTCACAGTAGGCTGTGACATGACCTTTGTGCCCAAGAGGTCTCTTCTTGGCTCTTGGTGCGTTTCTAAAGCATTGGTGGAGAACTTTCCTTACCTGTGCCTCTCCAGCCATAGACGCTTGTCCTTTCCTTGCCCACCTTCTGAAAAGAACCCGAGCTCCCTGCGCTCCTGAGTCATTGAAATACAGAAAAAGACATTTACCAAGATGGAATGGGGCACAGGAATGCAGTCAGCACTGAAGTGTTTGTGCGGTGGCGCAGAGCCAAAGGCAATTAGCAAGCGACATGAATCTTTCTTGCTCGCCACTCAACCATGTGCAAATGGCACTTCTTGTCCTGTGGGTTAAGGAATGGCAGTTTAGTCTGTCAAGTCGTGCTAAAGTTTGCTGATTGAAGGGGTTTGGGGCTGCACTATTACAAAAACTATGTTTTTAAAAAACGCTCTTAATCCCTATTTTATGAGGCACGCACTAAGGAAAAAAGGCAAAGCCATTTCTTTTTGGAGAAGTAGCAGAATCAGCATCTAGCGACAGGAACACATTCGTACCCTCCAGTTTGAACAAAGTCAAATTGAAAACTACAAATAAAGGTGTTTATGAACTTGTGAGGGCTCCTGTGAATGATCTTGGGCTTTCTCCAGGGCCAGAAAAGCAGCTCAGTGAGCTGCTGGTTTCCTCTCCTCCCCCCAGCCCCATTCCTTTCTCTCTCAGCCTTTCTTTTTTTCCCCTTTTAATCCAGTGATGTGGTTTTATGCTGTGATGTGTCCAAGACCGTTTGCTGTTGGAGACGCCGTGTCCCACGGTGGGAGGCAGAGGAGGGGCCAAGGGATCAGATCTAACCACACCACCAAAACTGTGCACGAACTTACTTTTAATTGCGATGGAGAGAAGCTATTATGCTGGGGCCTTTGCTTGTTTAATAGACCCCAGCCAATGTCACACCCCAAATGCATCCATAAAACACTTCCACTCCATGTGACCCATTGATCTCAGCTGTGTAGGATGAGGGGCTGTGCTGGACCCATTAAATTAACCATGGGCAAGCTGCCAGGGGCTTGGAGATGTGCTTTGTCTCTGAGAAGATGCTGCACTTCTGCTCTTTGTGCTTGTGATAAGTGACTCTGTGCATTACTTTGAGGTCCCATCTCCTCCTTCTTCTCTCTTCAGGTCCTCTGACCCTTTTCTTTTTGCTTTTGGGTGTTTTTCCACCCAAGCCCAGCACCCGTCCTCTGTCCCATTGTGGGCTGGCACGTGGCCACTCACACCCCAATGACCCTTGATGTTTCACAGAATAAAAGCTTACAGAATCTGTCTTTCTGTAAGAAGATGTTGACCTCTCAGCCAGTTTTAACCTGAGCTGCTGGGAGAGAGGAGTCTCCAAAATACTAAACTTCCTAAAAAAAGGCAAAGGTAGAAGAGAGAAATAGGCACAAGAGCAATATCTTCACCAGGAACAGAGCTATAGCTTGAGCTGACGGGTCATTCAGCCTTCATCTCCTCTACCTAAAGCAATACAGGTCATTCAGACACGGCTGAGATATAGAAAACAAGCCACTTCAGAAGTAAACCCATTTTTTTTTCAGGTCATGATGATGCACAAGAGGCAAATACATCCCCAAATGCCTAGGAATTGTTGTGTGGGAAATCAGCAAGCAAATGGGAAAGTGGAACAGAAAATGGATGCAGGAAATAAAATCTGTTAATGCTTGGGACTTTTCAAGCTACCTACTAATTTTCTCCATGCTTTATAGCACGGTAATGAGTTCTATCATGGTTCTATCCTCTAAATCATAGAATCACAGACTGGTCTGGGTTGGAAGGGACCCCAAGGATCACAGAGTTCCAACCACCCTGCCACAGGCAGGGCCATCAACCTCCAGGCCTACAAGCTTGCCCAGGGCCCCAGCCAACCTGGCCATGAACAGCCCCAAGGACGGGGCACCCATCCCCTCTCTGGGCCCCCCATTCCAGCCCCTCACCACTCTCTCCATATAGAACTTCCTCATAATATCTCATCTAACCCTTCCCTCCTTCAGCTTCCAGCCATCCCCCTTGTCCTGCCAGTCTCTGCCCTTTAACAAGCTGTTTCCCTCTGTTTCTCTGCTCCCTTCAGGCACTGGCAGGCTGCAGTGAGGTCCCCCTGCAGCCTTCTCTTCTCCAGGCTGAACCAGCCCAGCTCCCTCAGCCTTTCTTTGTAGGGGAGCTGCTCCAGCCCTCTAATCATCTTCGTGGCCTCCTCTGAAACCTCTCCAACAGTTCTACATCTTTCTTGTACTGGGGGCCCAGATTAATTTCCACGTGCTACCTTGTTTTAGTTGTTTTTTGTTAGTCTGGTGATGTCTCACCCCTAGCCAGCAAGTCCTCCCTGGCAGACATTGAAGGCTTTTCCTTCCTTCCAGCTAGCAAAAGCTGGTAACTGTGGTTAAAGCACAGCAAGGTGAGGAATGCAGGCGTGGCTTCCACCATTCCCACAAATCTGGGGTGGGAAATCACAGCAGCACCCCAAAGTTTCAGTAGCAAAGACCAGCATGTGAGCAAGTACACTGTACACACATCACATGCTGGGTGAGGGCTGAAAGGCACCTGAAGCTCCTGCTGTTGCTTCTGCTCCTGCCTGGATGAATGACAGGGTGGCCATGAGCCAGCAGTGTGCCCTGGGGGCTAAGAGAGCCAATGGGATCCTGGGGGGCATCATGAGGACTGTGGCCAGCAGGTCAAAGGAGGGGATCCTCCCCCTCTGCTCTGCCCTGGTCAGGCCCCACCTGGAGTGTTGTGTCCAGTTCTGGGCTCCCTGGGATAAAAAAGACAGGGATCTCCTGGAGAGAGTCCAGAGGAGGCTATGGAGATGATGAAGGGTCTGGAGCATCTCCCCTGTGAGGAAAGGCTGAGTGAGCTGGGGCTGTTCAGCCTGGAGAAAAGAAGACTAAGGGGGGACCTTATTAATATTTATCAATATCTTAATGATGGGATGCAGGGGGAAATGGCCAGCCCCTTTTCAGTGCTCTGTGGAGACAGGACAAGGGGCAATGGCTGCAAGTTAGAGCATAGGAAGTTCCACACCAACATGGGGAAGAACTTTTCCCCAGTGAGGGAGCCCTGGGACAGGCTGCCCAGGGGGTGTGGAGTGTCAATCTCTGGAGAGATTCCAGCCCCATGTGGACACCAACCTGTGCAATATGAGCTGGGGAGCTGCTTTGGCAGGGGGTTGGACCCAATGAGCTCTGGAGGTCCCTTCCAACCCCTGTGACTCTGTTATTCTGAGAATTTCTGCTTCTCCGCTTTGGTGGCCGTGGTGGCCAGCAGAAAGGTGGGCTCTGACTCAGGGGCTGCAAGTGGAGAGACACCTGAAATGCTGAAGTGTTTCCCTTTCAGTGTTTGGATGCTTACAGCAGGTTGTGTTGAGGCTTTTCCTGACAAAAATACAATGTCTTCATGAAAGTCAGAACTAAACTAGGAGAAAATAAAACCCAAATGTTTTTACCTCATGGAAATGAAACATTCTGATACTGTCAAAACAAAATGAGGAAGTTGAAACAATCTGTTTTGATGCTTCCCAGTCAAAATCAACACGCTGCCTTCACAATGTTTTGATTTCAGGCTCACTGCATTTTCCCATGGGGGGGTGAAGAACCACAACATTTGTCTGAGATGCTTTCCACCAGCTCTAGTGTTGAATTTATTACAAGAACCTTGTGGCAGGTCTAGAGAGCTGGTGAGGGAGCAGCATACCATCAGATTAGATGTTGGGAATGCACCCACTATCACTCTATTGCAATTGTATGGGAGGGAAAGCATCCTGTATTACGGCAGGAGAGGAGAAAAAGGCACCCAGCCTTCAGTGTGTTAGGATAGACAGGGAGAGCGACTCTTAGAAAAATAGGATGATGGTGGTGGCATCTCAGGATCTTTGACCTGGGTGTGTTTAACAGGCAGGTAGATGAGGTGCTCAGGGGCACAGGACAGGAACGGTTGGACTCGATGATCTTAAAAGTCTTTTCCAACCTGGTGATTCTGAGATTCTGTGATTCTGTGACCTTCAAATGGGAAGTGTTGTCCTGCTGAAGCCAGAGCCACTGGACTCCACTTAGGGGTAACAGGATGACCGGATAGAATGGTAACAGGCATCGGACTAGGAATTTGCATCGGTAAATGACTTTGAATGTGGAAAAAGAGAGAAGGAATCAGGACATTGCCACTGAACACTTTGCAGTCTCATGGAAAGGCTACAAAGGACTGAAGTATGAGATGGAATTGCAGCTGCAGTATCTGAATTAATTTCCAAGGGATGCAGATGCAGCCCATCATGTTGGTGCCTGGGTTTATAACATCATCTCTAATTGCAGGCCACTGCCTGAAGGAGGGAAGAGCTTCCTGGGACCTGAAGGAGTGGCCTCGTGGTGACTAGCGAGCCATGGACACTGCCAGCCCTGCCACTGGGAGAGGTGCCACCAAAAAGAAATTGCCAGCACCGAATACTGCAGAGAAAGATGTTGGAGGTCCCCTGGTTCACATCGAACACTCCACAGAAAGCTGAGCAGTAGTCTTGGTTCCTCTGTCTATCTGCAGGCACTTTGGATTAGCAGAACACCCAGGAGAGGTCAGTGGGCTGTAAATCAATCCAAGGGCTTCAAAATCAATCCAAGGGCTTCAGATGGGGTCCCAAACCGCAGGAGCACAGACTCCGTGCCCTGCCACAACCTCACGTTGTTTTCGAAGCATCCCATCTCTTCATCCCCGGCTGCTTCACTCTCATCATCTGAGAACAAAAGGCAAAATCTTCTCTGCTTCTCTTTTAACTCTGCTTTTTTGGCAGACCAGATGCCTCCAACCCCAACTTCTTGGCACGTGGATGGCTAATGTACACGGAGAGAGGCATGCACTTCATGACATTTCTGCACTGTTATTATCTCTTGATCTCCTGATTGCATAAACCAGATCATTCCTTTTTTGTGTGCTCTGCTCACCCAGGGTCACCCACGTTCCCCTCAGGAAAGAGGATTTCACCATCATTTTCAATATGCAGTAATGATCGAGCTGCTCCGGGGTCACAGAATGAAACCATCCTCTCATGGTGGCGTAAGAGGAACATTATTACCTCCACAGCAAGGTCAGATCTTTTTCCTGTGTTAATTAATCAGCAAAATTAACAGTTTGTTCAGTTAATATTAGTCCCTGGGAAACCAAGTCACTTATTAAAATAAAGCAGGGAGCCAGGTGGAGTATGACATGTGCCATGGAGACCTGTCAGTACCTCACAAGCTTGCCCTTGGGCACCGTCCTGGCTGTTTCAGCAAGGCATTTCCCTTCAACCAGGGGGAGATCAGGACGTGCCATGCAAGGGAAAGAGGAATTTGCTGGAGCTGTCAATGTCTCATCCATGGATCACGCAAGCTTGTAGAAGGACCCCTACGGACATCGACGGGCTTTGAATTGAGGTCTAGGAGGTTTTTCTGGCTTGAAATGACTGCTTTAGTTTTGGCAGGCACAGAGGTTCACCCCAACACAGAGCCAGGACCAGGTCTAGGAGCCAGAAGCAACTTTCTCGGCCGTACCCATGAGGCCGGGATGCCTTGGGGCTAGAAGTGGGCTCTGTGGGGAAAGCCCCTGCCAAGAGCTCAGACAGCCCTTCTTGTCAGCAGAGTCTGTGATGGCATCTGTCTTTTTCTAAAAAGGGAAAAAAAATTAAAGCTCCCATTCAGTTGGATGACTCCCTCTCTGAGCTCCATTAACTTTATTGACTCGACTCCACCGAGTACTGAGGGAGAGAAGCTCTTCTGGAGGCGTCTGCACCCTAGCCCTGTACGTTAGATGTGATGAAGCTGACACAAGGAGACTGGTTTCTGTCCCAAATGGACTTTGGGCCCCAGTTTACCCCATGAAGCTCCTTGGGTTTAGCTGCTGTGATTCGACATTGCATCGAAGATTAACACCTTCACCACCAGACTGGCAGCATGTCAGAAATCACAGCAAACCCCAACACCTGGCCAGACCCCATGATCTAGGGAGAAGTTTGGCTCTGAGAAGCCATCGGTACTGGAGATTTCTTTTTATTGACTTGCAGGGCAAATCTGCCTAATTTGTAAATGTAAAGAAATGTATGTGTTTAAAAAAAGGGTAGATGAGGTACTTATGGTTATGGGTAGCACAGGATAGGAATGGTTGGACTCAATGATCTTAAAGGTCTTTTCCAACCTTGTGCTTCTGTGAAAGCAGAGGTGAGTGGGGAAGAGGTCTTTCCTAAATGCCTATCCCAGTGAATTGCACCTCAAGGCTTAAACAGTAGCAAGATCCAGCTCCTATCGTCAGCCCACCTCTGTGTGACAACCCAAACTGCAAAGCAGCCCATTTCCCTGTAAATCTCATGGAATTGTGAAGCACCAGGGTTTCGTAACTCCCTGTCGGAGCAGAGCTGCCCTGAAAGGCTCCCAAGGCCCGGGGCTCTGAGCTGGGTTTGCACAGAAAAGCGAGGCAGCTAAAGCACAGACAGAATCACAGCAGGGATGTTCTTTAAATCCTCCTTGCCTGTGAGGCTGCCGGCTCTGCTCTGCATCCCCTCCTGCATTGCTTCCACATGCTGTTGAACCTGGAGGTGGCAAATATCCTGGTGTTGCATCCAGCTTGCCTTCCTCCAACAAGAAAGACACCTGCCAAGTCCTCCCAGCATCACCGGGGTGGGAGGGAGGCATTTCACCCCCTCAACAACCCTGTGGGAGGCTGGTACGAGAGCAGAGGCAGCACATGAAAATACATGAGCCAGAACAACAGAGAGGAGATGCCCTCGGTGAACACTGAGGCTCTGACTTTTGCAGCAGGATTTGTGTTTGGCTGCTGGAAAAGGAAGATAAAAAAATGTCCAACCTGTCAATATTTTGCACAGGACTCTTCAGCCAGGGTTTACCTGTGCTGTAGACATTGACCTCCTGTCCTGAGCGGGGAGAAGGGGGTAAAAAGATAAGAGAGAGGATGAGATTGCAGAGTGCTGTTGAGGGTTTGATGCCCAAAATTGAAGACAATTAAAGACATGGTCTGTTAAGAGGGACAGCGCTGAGCAGAGGGGTCACCATGCGACTGCGGGACAGCAGCTCCTGGGGACATTGCAGTAGATCTACTCACCCTGGAATGACTGGGCAGGCTGACCTCGAGGCAAGGGAGATGATGGGACTTCTTCAGGACGTGCCTTCAGGAGGGAGGGAAGGGAAATGCAAGCTTTTATTCAAAGTAGGAAGCGATGGGGTAGTTTTGGCACAGGTTGCCAAGCTGTAGAGATGAGCATTGGAGTGGAGGTTGAGGTGAGAGAACTCCTCAAGGCAGGGGACAAGCCATCCCTCAGCCTTCTACTGAGTCTCATCTCTATCTGGGCTTGAGCATGACCATCATTTCCTAAGACCAGCTCTGATTTCTTCAGGGTATTATAATTCCACCCTGAATGATGGAACAAAGTCATAGATAGGCCTTGATACAGCGGGTTGGAAAAGCCTGCTACTTGTCCTTAGAAAACTCTAGGAGAGGAAAAAAAAGTCATCCCTCCTCTTTTCCCAGGATCGTGCTACAACTCCCATCGCTTTCAAAGACATTTTTTTTCCCCCAAACTGACTTTTAAAATCTTTTTTTTCCCCAATCCATCCTCCCTTTCCCCCTCCCTCCAGTTATATTTCATTGCAGAAAACATCACCCAAAATGCCGGTTTGGCCACCTGGCCGAATTCCACCAAACCTCTTGTAGACACCATAGTTTAGAGGACAAGGTGTGGTGGGTTATTGGCTGACTTGCTTTGCAATGAGCTGCCTCGATGCTGTTATCTTTGATTGGAAAAAAATCAGCTGTTCTTCAGTGATTTAAATCCCCTTTCCCTGCTGCACCGCGAGGTTGCTGTACAACCCGCTGCACACTTCATACTTAGATAACAATTATTGGCAGATATAAATAGACGTTTTCATGAGCAATATTGTTTAGTATGCTAAATGTTGCTTTAATTTGCTGGTTCAATTTAAAGTGAATTCCTGTCATGCACAGAACAAAATAGATCAATTATATTACTACTAATTATTGTTATTATTTTAAACTGTGCTTCTCAAGCAGATTTAACAAATTTGTCAATCCAGCTTGTTCACCTTCTTGAAACCAAAGCTGGCAGTCTGGCATGCAACTCACCCTAGATTTTCAATGAGCAACTATGATAATTGCAACTGTTTTGTAATTATCTCACCCTAGACAGTCTCAATTTATCACATCTAGGCCTAAAGGCGCCAACGTCTTCATCTTCCGAGAGTATTGATATGTAGCCCTACGCACGGGGAGGGAAAAGATTGCATCCTGCAGCAACCCTTACTGTAAGAGTTGGGAATAAATGGGGAAAAATACGAACATTCTGGAATAGCCATGACTCAGTCAGAAATTTCTGGCTGGAAACCCAAACTTTTTCAGCACTATTTCATGGTAATATGCTCGAATTATCAGCAAATATCTTCATTTTCTGCCTGGCTCTGATAAATAGGCTTTTATATATGCGTTTCTAGCACCAAAATAAGAGTTCAAACTCCATATACTATGTGACATCTCTCCCGCCTACCTGTAACCGCATCTTTTCTCCATCAGGATATCTTTATTAGAAGGTCATAAATCACAGCCGCTCACATTACGGAGCGGTGATGCAGGCAGGGCTGTGCTGAGGTTGGTTTCGTCTTAGGGCATTCATTTTTTTTGTAATTCACTGCTGCATTATTTACTCTTTTGCTGCAACAACCCATCTGAGGTCAAATATATGTACTTACAAACCAGGCTCAGTGCTTGATAAAAAAATAAATTATAAAATCAGTGACTAAAGGTAATGGGTGGACTGAAATTACATGCTTGTGAAGGATTTTGAGGCCTCTGGGTGTGTTGAATTCCTCCTGAGTGGAGTAAAACTGCATTTGCAGAGCCATGAGGAGGGAAAAAGTTAAAGGAAAAAAGGAATAAAAGCAGAAAAGACGCAAAAAGCACAAAAAGCAGAGGCTGTTAGCACAGGAGATGAAGAGGAGCATAAGCCCTGCCAGGGGAAACGTGGAAGCCCACGACAGATGGGACAGGCCTGGTGAACGCATGGAAACCAAAACCACAGACCTTTCCAAACACAGCAGAAACGGGAAGCCTGCAGAGACAGGCAGGGGCAGCCGAGGAAAAGGGGAAGAAGCAGCAGATTGTTTCCTTCTTTGCTCGCAAGCAACCCGTCTGCAGAAGCCCTGGCCTGGAGCTGCTGCCAAACACTTAATTCAGCCTGGGTGCCTGGGGGGAAAGAGTAGGGCTGGTCTTTAAAACGAGCTCAGGGCCAAGCCAGTCAGTTTGGTCTGTGGGTTCATTGATGGAAAAGTGGGTGAAGGAAAGGGTTTGCACCCCTGGATAGATGAGATACTCTGGGGAAGGGTCCCCACCCTTGGTAACCAGTACTCATATTGCACGGATCTGTGAAAGTATGGAGAAGAGAGCAGTCTGCTAACACACTCCCCTGTGGCTTCCCAAGGCTTTTGGACAGATCCTGCACCAAAAAAACCCCCAAGTATGGCAGGGAGAGGCCAGTCTGTGAGGAAACATGTGGTAGGAATGCACTGTCGGTTTTCACAGCAGGGCAGCCTGGCCAGGTCTCTGCTGGGACCTCAGTGGCTCTGCAGAAGTGATGGGGGACCAGGACAGCATCACGGGAGTGGGCGGCTGTCTGCGGCCATCAGCCCAACCTACCGCAGCAGCCAGCGAAGGGGCAACAGCGTTGGGGGCTGTTAGGAGAGGAAGAAAGGATGGAAGTGATGCTCCTGTATCAGGCCATGACACCCTTTCATCTCCAGCATTGTGCCACATCAGAGGATATCGTGGAGCAAGGAAAGATCTGGAGATGGTGGCAATGACAATGTGGGGCAGAAGCAGGATCTGCCTCATGCTTTATGGGAGCAGTGAGTAACATGGGAAGGTTGATGGTTTGCCCCATGTGATTGGAGTGGGACAAGGTGCTCCTGCCCTCCACCTCCCTTCCTTTCCTGCCTTTTCTTTTCCCAGATCTCCCCATCCTTTTTCACAAGCCTGCAGCCCGGAGGAGCAAACCCTTCTAATCTGTCACCCAGGTCAACGACAGCTGCCACACCTCATTTGAGGGCCTATTTTCGGGTGGGTGCCAGCAGGTTTTATGTGTGTGTTCAGACAATAGACAAGAGGTTGTGCCCACGACACGGTACAGAGGGCAATGCTCCGTGGCAGATGTGAACGGCATGGCACATGCCGTGCGGAAGCTGGCACTCGGCGCGCTGCCAGAAGGAGCAATGGGATGCAGAGGACCGAGCACGGGATGAGCGTACGTTGCGTTTCGCTACAGCAGATCACCAATTTTACACGTCTCCGTATCTCAAAACCTATGTCATGGAGAGAAGACGTTCAGAGCAGCAAAAATGCAGGAAATGGAATAAATGCAAAGAAGAATTATGTGGAAAATACACTGAAGGAGTGTTTTCCTCGCCGCTGAGATACTTACAGTCTACTTGCTTCATGAATATTTAGAGACAAGAAGGTTGGCTCCAAATGTCAGTCTAAATGTACACAGTTTTCCTTTCTATAAATATTGCATTTTATTCCAAGGCAGCAGAATGAAGCGAAGTAACAGCTAAGACCTCGAAAGCCCCTTTCTCTTGCTCCTCAAAATTGGTTCATTTGGACTGTAAATTCTTCTGGGCTACGTGATAACGATACTCTGCTTTCATCTTCTTCTGAGGTTGCCAAATCCGAAGGATGGGTTGACCTGGAAAATAAAGGGAGGGCTCTTGTAAACATTTCATACTCTTCCTGGAACTAAGACCAACAACTGCTAATGCTGGAATGAAGAGAAATACTGGGACTGGCAGCATCAAAGAGAGAGCATCATGCATGAGAAGAGCTTGTTTTATTGGCATCTGGCAGATGAAGGCTTTGTCCTTGTAAACAAATACTCTAGGAGGAAAAAACACACTCTATTTGTAGAGGAACTGTAAGTAGCAGCGTGACTTTAGTCCTCTTGTTCTGCTCCTGGAGGGCACATCTGGGGTTCTCTCATTCCTAAAGAGAGCCACGATGTTTGGAGAGCTTCGCTGGTCTTGACTGGAGGAGAAGTTGGCATTTTAATGGGCAAGTCCCATAACTGGAAATGGAGCTGTCCCAGTATATCTGTAGGGCACTGGGCTCAGCAGGCAAATGCCTCAACCCAAGCAAGATAGGAGCCTTGCTGGAAGAAGTAACAGTTCACCTCCTCTCCATCAAGACTGTATGTCTGCTGACTGTTGATGAGATTTACAGTCTTCTTTGAACCCTGTCTGCTTCTAGAACCTGATGATACTCAGCACCCAATAGGGAAGAGCTAATAATTCATTATGAACCACTTATTTGATGAATTATGGTCTTTTTCTCCCCCTTTTTTCAATTGCAGCATGGTTGTCTTCTCAATCTTGCAAGTCAGAATACTTGCCGACTAATTTCTACAAGCAAATCCTGGCCAAGACGCTTTGCTTCCAGTCAGCTGCCATGAAAGGCTGAGATTTCCACTTGAAGCTCTGCTAAACCATATCTGCCTAGAGGTAAAAGGCCTTATGCCACATCAGTCCTCCTACACTGAGCCTTCACATCCCAAAGGAAGAAATCTGGATTGGGAATTACTGATCTTTGCACCAGAAATAGTCTCCAACTTGGGTTTCAGACAGCTGGGGCAAGGGTACCTTAACCTGGTGAAACAGTTGCTGCTCTTGAGAGGTGTTGCATGGTCCTACCTTGTGCTGGATTTCCCGATCAAACTGGATGCTCAACAGCTTCAGAAAATGGGGTCAAGAATCCAGCCCATGTGCAAACACTGAGGTGCAGGCAGATAGTTAAGACTCTTCCAAGTCATCTTGTTTCCTGAGGGCTTCATCAAGGAAAATCAGTGTTGCTCTTTGAACCAGACCACGTCCAAACACCTCAAAACTGCATTTCAGAAACTGTAGGACATAGCTTTAGCTCGGCGACGTTACAAGCCTTGGTCAAAAGAAAGAAGTTGGGGGGGGTGTGTTTAAGATGATTCTCAAAAGCATGTGCAATGACAGACTCCAAGCAAATGGAAATTGGGATTTTGTTCTATTTCTACTTTTAGCAAATCCACAGACAATATAAATGAATTTGCAATACGAAATGGAACACATTAGCCAGAGTCGTGAGACACAGTTACACATCCTTCATCCAGCAGCACACAGTAATCCAGCCAAAATATTTCAGAACTAATTACTGTACAGCCTGCTAATCCCTAGTAGAGGGGGAAAAAACCCAAGCGAAAAAACCATCCTAAAAAAACTCCACCCCATATATTTTTGGACGTTCATTGGAAGCATCTGTTTAAGATGTTGTTAATCCTTCATTCCAGAATCATTGGTTGGATGATAATGAAACAGTCCCGTTTGTGCTCAGCGTGTTGAGTCCTAAAACTCATCTTGGTTAAAGCTGATAATTTCGTACAAAGGAACATAACTCAAGCCCTTTTCTTCTTGTTTTGCTTTTCTTTCTTTGGGTGAGAATTTGTCATTCCTGCTTTGGTTTTCTAGATGGCAGCTGGCAGTAGAAAATGATTGGCTTTAATCTCAAATTTCAAAATCAATATGGTGCGGGTACTATTGATTTTGGCATACCGGGATGACCCCAGGGGTTCATGCAACCAGAGAGGACTTTTGATGTTTCTGGGCCTTCTTCAATTAGAATTGTTAAAAACCTCCCACCCTCCTAAAGAACAGCGGTGCCAGAGTAACTTTGCAGCCGCTGTCCGAGCAGCAGCACAGTGGTGTGTCCTGGAATGGGACACCTGCAGATCCCATAGAGATGATATCCCTCTACAAGGGGAGGTGGAAATGTGCCACTGTGCCTCAGACAAGTCAAAGGAAAGTTTCAGAACCTCACTTGCTGTCACTGAGAAACCCTCACGAGCTGCCATCAGAAACGCAGACGGGTCGGCTCTCATATCTGAGCTCTGTGTTTGCCATTGCGCTGTCGGAAGCACATTTGCAAGCGAGCTTCAATCTCAGACTTCTTAACTTCTGAGTCCCAGGCTCTGTGACTTTAATACTTTTTAACCATATGGGTTTCTCTGTAACTTTATGTTTTGGAAAGGTCTGGATTCAATTCTTCTAATAGCCTCAGTGTTTTCAGGCCAGCAAAGATCACTCCTGCTGTTTGGTGTGAGTTTGGGACGTTGCCCAGAGCAAACAAAAGAGGAGCTGTGGGGTTTTACTTTTTCTTTTTCCTTTCCTTCTCCTATAAATTTTATGAATTTCAGATTTATGTTTGTGGAGTCTATACATTTATGTTTTTAAATCTTGTTAAAGATGGATGAAGAACGAAATAGATTGGCCTGAGCCACTGGGTGCTGCGCTCTGCTACGGAGTCCATCTCTTCCTCCACACTGCCACCAGCTTGGGCCAAATTAAAAGTCCTTTCAGCACTCCGTTCTTCCCACCTATTGAAGACACCTACACCAGGATTGCATGAGTCACCAGGTCAAGGGCCCTGCCATAAAAGCTACGTGACCACCCCATAGATGACAGCTGTTAGACTGACGTGCATCCCTCCAAGTCTCTGTGAGCCAAGTATTCAAAAATAAGAGGAATCATTTCCTTACCTCTAAGAAGTGTTTCAAGACACTTAAAAATGAGGGTTTTGCAAGAGCGTGGTCCTGCAGAACGCTTCTGGGGATGGAGTGGAGACTGTAAAGGTGTGGTTTGTTCTGCAGCGGGAGGGATTGTAGAGAAACCGGAGGACAGGGCTTGAACACAGGCTGAGAATGCAATGAGAATTTCTGGAAAATAAAACCAGAACAGTATTTAATGGGGGTGAGAGCAAAGTATTACACTCAGACAGCACAGGGAGGAGCTCCTACATACCAACACGAACTGGAAAGTTCTGGGTGGGCTGTCTGCCACCACAACACGGCCCTGGGGCAGCAGCTTCCCATTGCTGCAAACTTGGGGGGACAGACCCTTCCAGGGGCGTACAAGGAGGTGGAACCTGTGGAGGGATTGGGCTGGGCTGGGGTCCCCAAACACAGTCCTCTACTGTTCCACCAAGGAGA
The DNA here is from genome assembly GCA_013400835.1 of Zapornia atra. Lineage (NCBI taxonomy): Eukaryota > Metazoa > Chordata > Aves > Gruiformes > Rallidae > Zapornia > Zapornia atra. Next base: position 99,296 of record VZTU01009326.1, read on the forward strand.
TGGGCTGAGGGGAGCCCGGGGGAGGCAGCAGGAGCAGCCAGACATGTAGAAAATGCAGTATTTGAGGATAGGTGGGGAGAACTGGGGCTGTTGAACCCACAGAAGAGGGAAAACATGCTATGGGAGTAAATATTCAGTGTCAGGAAAGAAGTGAAGGAGGATGGGATGGCAGTGCTCCACTTTCTGGAAAAGGGGTGATGCCATGGAAAGCTGCAATCACAACTCAGTCACCTGGGTGACTCTGAAGCAGTTATTCCTTACTGCAGTGCTGGGCATGCAGGGATCGCTCCTCCTAATGTGTGTCCCATAAAGGGGCAGTTGTGCAGCTTTTGTAGAAGAAATACCTGCATGTTCATTAAATATGCATATTCATAGGGTTTCCAAGGGATGGTTGATTTTTCCATTAGGAGAGCTCATTATCACCCACCCACCTACCCCACCCCATGATTTCTTGGTGGGCTTCAAAGACATTTGATGGCCGCTGATTTCATTTACAGGTCCTTCTGGGGACCTTCAGCTTTTGTCTTGTTAGCAAAGCCACCCAGCTGGGTCTGCAGACTTGAGGCACCCTCCTGTTCATCCTTCTCTCTCTTCTTCTCTACCACTCCCTTCTCAGAGATAAGTTGTTTCTCCTGAGCTACCACAACATGGTAGTCTTTTAGTGTTTAGTCTTATGTGTTGCAGTCTTTTAGGCAGAACTTTGCACATCCTTTACACAGTTAGTTGCTGACCAACTAATGTTTATCATGTTCCCCCTCTTCAGGGGCTGCTTTTTAGAGAACAGTGTGTCTGCTTTGAAATTTCAAAAATGTTGTCATGTTGGTGGGTAAAACTGGAGCCTTTGGGAACACCAGAAGCAGTAAATGCTTTTCCCTAAATACTGGTGAAAAAAAAGTCTTTTTTGTTACAGGAGAGGCTTATATTTTTGTAGTTTTCCTGGCTGCTTTCTTCTGAAAAGGCAAAACAAGTCTAAACCGTGAACACTTTGGGTTGTGACATACCAAGATGGGCAACTCTGTTTCCTGGGCTCGAAGCAGCACACTTCTGCAGCTAAAATAGAGCAAAACAATGACTTTCTTTTTAATTTAACTGTTGAAACCCAAGATGAAATATTTCAACTGGCCCGAGCAGCAGCAACAACTGTTTCACATTTCTTTGCTCACTAAACTGTGCTCAAGTGTAGCCAGACCCCCGCTGTCCCAGCTTGGGGTGGGATGGAGAGGGCGGGGAGAAGAAGGAGTCTGGATCCTGCAGCTCATCTTGGGGTGGAAGAGCTGTTCCCTGCTGTATTTCCTCATCTGACACAAGTCTGAAAACCTGTTTCCTTGCATCTTTTACTTCATGTGCATGTGTTTTGAAGGCAGCGAGGGCAGAGTGAGCACAAAGACAGCCTTCAAGTGTTTACTTGGTGAGAGAAGCTGTGGTACATGAATGGCAAAGAGAGTTTCAGTTCACATCTCACTTTTCAGGGCCCTTTGCTTGGGCAAAGAGGTTTTTGGATGCTGTGGCACTGCCAGGGGAAAAAAGCGTTAGTAATGGGGTGCAAAGCACCCTGTGTCTGCCTAAGAGTAAAACTCCTCTGCAAGCCCTGAGCTCTGGAGAGGGAAAAGATGTGGGGAAGGGCAAGTTCGCATCTTGCTAAACCATCAGATTACTTTTGAGCTCTTTAAACTTTGCAGACAACACAAAAGATTGCCTCAGAGCAGGCGACAAGATAAGGAGGCCGCCTTTTAGAAGCAGAACAATAAAGGCTATTTGCTCATCATATGAATTTCTTGCCTAATGAAATTGGATACAGTCTGAACTCCCCCCATAAGCCAAAAGCTAATTCATTTCCACGTTTGAAATGCGTGTTATCAATTACCGACTGGAGATCTAATGATTCCCATAGCCAGTTTGCATTCTGATACAAGTGGCTTTGAGGATTTATTGATGAGGAGTATATAAAGAGTCAGTTCAGAACTGTGCACTGGATTCATCTCTGCGGTGTACATGCAGCCATCGGGGCTTTGAGCTGCGGGCTGGCAGATAAACATCTTCCTCTTCTCCCAGCTGCCTTTAAAGACAACCCACATTTAAGAGTTTCTCTTGAATTCTCCCTATCTCCTGGAGGCCCACGGAGGAGCAATGGAACCGGGTGCGATGCAGGAGTGTCACTGGGAAGGTTGCCATCCTCTCTGACCCGGACTGGGAGTCAGAAGTGTCTGCAGAACCTCTCCAGGCTCTAATGTTTGTTGAGTCTCCAGGGCAATGTGATCATCGCATGGCACCTCTGTAACGAGGGTGCAGCCTCCAGTGGATTCCCTAAACTGAAACATTAACACACCACTCCTGCCTGATGACGTAAACATCCTGAGCAGTTGCTTTTGGTCTGAATATATGGCTTTTCAGACCAAAAACTGATCAACTGAGACAGTGGTCCTGCCACAGGAAGCCCTACGCTATTGGTGAGGCATGCTGTCCCTCCCACCATGCTCATCTACACACATCTCTTCATAAATTCCTTCCAGGCAAGCAGGTTTTTTTTTCCTTTTTGTCCCCATCATAGCCACATCCACAGGCTCATGTTTTCAGAGGGACTCTGAGGAGTGTCCTGCAACACCCTGCTTTAGTCTGAAACAAGGGACAAAGTCCCAGGGGACATTGGGACTTCAGGCTGGCCAGCAGTCCCAGCTTACCTGTGATGGTGGGCAGTGTCCTGGCAGAAACTGGAGTGGTTTTTTCTCCAGCTGGGGATTTGGGGGGCAGCATTTGTTTTGCCTGCTTTTTACCAGTACAAATCTCTCTATGTCTTTAGGTGTTGGCAAAACTCACACGTATGCAAGTCTGCTCCTCAAGAGCCTCTGGTTTTCCAACTGTCCCATCTGCACTGGGTTAATGGATTTGCCTTCAGTACTTGACTAGAGGGAAGGCCACTAATGACAAGACTTCTTGCTCCCCCCAATCAGAGGGATCAATTTCTGAGGTTTCTGTGATGGTGCTGAGAGCAGGGCTGGTTAGCAAGAATATTGGAGTCAGCACTTGTCCCATCATTGAATCCCAGACCGATTTGGGTTGGAGAGAACCTCAAAGCCCACATGTTCCAAGGGCAGGGACACCCTCCACTAGCCCCAGTTGCCCAAAGACCCATCCAACCTGGCCTCGGACACTGCCAGGGAGGGGATGTGTGATACCCAGGGGTCTCTGTGGCATTCCTGTCAGGCAGAGCCCCAGCAGCAGCAGCTCTTGTGCAAACAGAGATGGTCAGAGGCGCTGGAGCTCCCATAGGTGGGTCCAGTGGGCTCCTGATAAAACAACAAAAGCCTGACATGCTTATGGAAACAGTTTGATCCTGTTGAATGAGAGATCCCATCCTTCTCTCAGTCCTGGGGCTGTGCAGGGCAGCATGTGTTCTTACTTCTCTTTCTTTCTTATTGTTTATTATAAAGCTGGCTTCATATTTTCTTAATACTGAAAATTTATAGGGCCAGCGCTCAAATCGTTATAAATCAAGCAGAGCACACAAGCCCAGAGAAGCAAAAAGTAGACTAGTACATTGCAAATCATTCAGTGTCAATAATCTTGGTTGTTATTTGTAGCCAGCAAAGGAAATTGGACTTTTTAATATGTAACACATTAACTTAAGTGTCTGCCTAAATGGGGCTGCGTTTTTAATGTGTTGACATATTAACACAAGTGCTCTTTCTCTAATTCCCCCAACCTTAACATAACAATAATATTGTTAAATCATTAGCAGACCTTTAAAAAAATATTAATTCTCCCTCCTAAAGTATTGAATAGCCGGTGGTGGCATTGCCTGGCCACACCAGTGAGCAGCCTGCACCTCACCACACCTGCTGTGCCTGCTTACACCTCGTAGCTATAGGAAGCACACACTTAACATATGCTACGGAGATGATGAAGGGCCTGGAGCATCTCCCCTGTGAGGAAAGGCTGAGTGAGCTGGGGCTGTTCAGCCTGGAGAAAAGAAGACTAAGGGGGGACCTTATTAATGTTTATCAATATCTTAGGGATGGGATGCAGGGGGAAATGGCCAGTCCCTTTTCAGTGCTCTGTGGGGACAGAACAAGGGGCAATGGCTGCAAGTTAGAGCATAGGAAGTTCTGCACCAACATGGGGAAGAACTTTTCCCCAGTGAGGGTGAGGGAGCCCTGGGACAGGCTGCCCAGGGGGTGTGGAGTCTCCTTCTCTGGAGATATTTCAGCCCTGTCTGGATGCCGACCTGTGCAATATGAGCTGGGGAGCTGCTTTGGCAGGGGGGTTGGACCCGAGGATCTCTGGAGATCCCTTCCAACCCCTGTGATTCTATGATTCTATGCACACATGTGCTGAGAAGAGATGCAGGCTTCTCAGCAATGACTCCAGGAGTTTGGTGGGGTGGTCTGGTCAGGGGTTTGTGAAGAGGGCAGGGAAGCTAAATTCCTACTGTTGCAGTGGGTTTTTTATCCTGGGTGATGTGGTTTAGTACCAGTGTGGAGGAGGTATGGCCAAGGAGATGCTCCTAATGCCTTCTGCCATCCTGTGAGCTCCTTAGGATGCTGACCATGGTCTCATAGGCCAACCTGAGTCCCCCCAAGTCTGCAAAGTGCTCCTTGAGAGTCTCAGAGAGTCATGGAGACTTGGCCACAGGCTGATCCAGCTCCATGGAGCTCAGCAGGGCAAGACAGCCCTGGATGGGGACATGAAGCTGAGGCCATATCAGCTCAAGGAATGAAGACCAGCTAACTGCTACCCATAATTACACTGGAGAAGTGGACAGTGGTCAGCTCTCTCGGTCCTCCTCCTCCTCCCACGGCTCCCTTTATTTTGATGCATTTTTTTCTTGTTTAATATGGTGGTTTTATGGGCAGAATGTGCTCAGGATGGTGTATAATGGGACCAACTGTGCAGAAATGTCATGCATGCGAAATCTATGCAAAGCCCCTGCTATGCTTTCGCCTGAATCAATTTAAAGAAGATGCTCCATAAAACAGGATAAAGCCAGATTAAGTGCATACAAATGAGGCAGCCCAGGCAAGGTTTTCAGAATTTATTGGAGGCAGATGGAATACAAATGGAGAAAGAGATTGCACCGGTGCATGGGTAAAACACACTTGCCAGACACATCCGGAGAGGTTGGAGGTGAGTGGAACAGCCTAACGAGGAAGTCCCCTCTGCAGAGGTCACCTGAAGACAGAGAGGACATCATGCCAGACACGAGGTCAGTCTTACTTCATAGCTCTGTGGTCTTCAGTTTCCTAGCCGGGTCCCTGGATAGCAGTGCAGGCTGCTGTAGCAAGCAGCACAGCCTGTGGCAGCTTCCTGAGAAATAGAGGCATTAAATGAATTCAGCGGAGGGAGAAGCCGATCGGCACTGCTGCCCCAGCGTTATTTGCTTTGCTTTCACATTTATTTGATATTCTCCTATCATTTTGGGTTTCCAGCCTGCTGCAGATTTTCCTACTGAGGCCGGCGTAACGGGCTCCACAGGATGGGAATGCCATACGCGGCGACGCTGGGATGCAAAATACACTGTGAAATAAAGCAAGCAGATTGGGAACTTCTGTTCTGGTAATCTGAGAACGAGGGCAGCGCACTGAAAATTGATGAAAGGAAATACTTTTTTTTTTTTTTTCACACAATTAGCTGCTGGAAATCATTGCCAGGAGATTTTGCTGAGCTGAAAACTTGGTAGGCTGCAAATAAAAAATGAGTCGGACATTTGTACAGATGGTAAGAGCACCCAGGGACAGGGCCTTGGGACAGCTGCAGCAGGCTACGTAGTCCACAGACTTACCTCAGTGAGGGGTTTTCTGATTCACCTTCCTGAAGAAATGTGGTCCCACCACCTGTTTGCAAGCCCATCTCCATGCACCAGCCTTTCGGTTCTTCCTCCATCTAGTAACTCGTGCACCTTCTGGTCATGTTCTCCTGGAGATGACCAAGGGCCACCTACCTCAAAGATCACAGAATCACAGTGATAGGGCTAGGCAGAGACCTCTGGAGATCGTCTAGTCCAACCACTCTACCAGAGCAGGATGACCTCGAGTAGGCTGCACAGGACAGCGTCCAGGATCACGGGGTTTGAATGTCTCCAGAGGTGGAGACTCCCCAGCCTCTCTGGACAGCCTGTTTACTTTCTTGCAAAGCTGTGAAATATCAGTGGTCAGGTAGAGATGAAGATGCTCCTCCAGCGTGTCTCCAGTGAATAACTCATTCTGTCTGGTTATGGATACATCCATCGCTAAATCAAGATGCAGACTCCTCTGACACAGTCACCCAGGCGCTGCAGAAGTTGTGAAAATGGCCAATGTTTTTCATGGGTACTTTGAGAAAACAATGTGTCCTCAGGCTGCTTGGAAACCGAGCTCAAGGTCTCCAGGCTTTGGGCTTGGAGTCAGGAGTCCACGGGTTAGTGGAGATGAGGGCCTACCCCGCACAGCATCAAAACCCATCTGGTGTTTTGTTTGCAGGCATATTTTAGAGAAACTTTATTCTGAATCTATTTAGACAATCCTAAATATTTCATTGGCACTGTTTTAAGATATTCCCACAACTTCAAACCAAGCATATGGCCCTAGGAGGAAAAGAGGAATTGAAAGCAATGACTATCAAATTCGAATAATTATCTGCAGTCCCTTTTCAACAAAGAAAAGGAACATTTAATACCCATTATTTCAGAAAGCTAAGTGAACACAGAAACTTATGTATCTGGAAAGTCTGGTCTGATTTTCTGGTGTGTGGTTGTTTGCAGAAGACTGGGGGGGGGTTTTGTGTCAAACAGCTTGTTATTCAACTATTCAGCCCATGTGGCCAGTGAACACCTGAAAATGCTGCGCAGGGTGGGAGATCGCCTTTTGACACTAAAAGGTGTGTGGCCATTCATCCTGATTAAAAATTGGAAGCCTTCAGAAAGCTTGACTTTCCAAGTGTGAAAAGCTGTTACTGCTCTTCAAGAAGTCATTTTTCATGAGGAGAACTGGGAGATGAAGCAACGCCGCCTATGAAAACACACGCGCCACCTTTTATCTGTGTCTGTCTCTGTGGACTCCCTCGAGTAGTTGCCCTGGGGATGCGGCCATGTGTTACCCTGCTTGAGAAGCGTGGGCTCCTGGGGTGTGCCCTGATGGGTCCATGAGCCACGGGATGCAGGAGCTGTGCTTGGGAGGAGGGAGGAGGAAACGCTTCCGCCCCTGCTGCAGCTCTCTCTACTGCCAGCTGAATAATTCAGGGGTTAGATTATAATTCAGGTGTCTCTGAAGCTGACAATTTCACTGCCTTCTCTAGAACAACAAGCCCTTCATTTAAACATGAGATTAGTTTTGGCTGCCAGCCTGGACGGCTCTTTGTCGATTTGAGGAGTACCCAGAGATGCCGAGGGATGACCAGACGAGCTCCCATGGATGCCCCCAAGCAGCTTAAGGACCAATGCTGGGCCCAGTCCATTTCCCTTTGCTTCTTGCCCCAAAGCAGAATGCTTTTGTGGGAAGCAGCCTGGGACACCCACGAGGAAGCTATATGGAGATTTTCCCTCAGCCTAAACCAAAGCTTCAGGAGCAAGTGACGTGGTATGGGGAGTGGGTTGGTGGCTTGGCTCCCTGTGGACCTTGAGAAATGTGTCTGTGTACTACTTCTCAGCTCTGCAGCTCATGGGTGGGATGGGAAGCTCGCCCCTGCCCATCCCTTCCCTGCATGAACGACCACCCTCAGCCTGACTCACAAAAAGTGAGTTTTTGGAAAATCTTCGCTGTCTTTTCTCCTTTCCAGTTCTCCTCTGCCTTCCTCCCTGAGGAATTCCTGTCCTCATCACGCTCCACTAAGGGAGACTGCTTCTCAGTGATACCTCCTTTAACTTTGCTAGAAGTATTGAACGCGTTAGCAAAGACATTTTCACTGAAATATTATTTTCCCCTTCTCCCATCCTCCCTAACAGAAAGGCTTTTTAGAGACATTTGGACTGCACTTGATTAATTGTTTTCTTGCCAAGGAAAAAAGAAAGGAAAAGAGAAGAAAATAAAAGAGAGGGAAGAGGTAGGGATGGATTCTGAATGTGTGAAAAGTATTGTCTCAGGATTTTCTTCCTGTGACACAGTTCCCTTAGGAAATACCTTGCCATTTCATTTCCATGGTTTCATTGCTCAGCCTTTCAGAAATAACATCTCTTTGTTTAAAAACTGACCCAGCTAGGAATGCAAAGGCAAAGTCATTCCTGGTATGCTGTGCTGCTCGGTCTGCATCACCTCCTGTGCTGCACCTTTGCGAAAGCAGAGGCGTTGGGATTCTCTAAGAAAGAGAGCACATGAAAAACAGAATAGCTGAAAGCCAAGAAGCAAATATGTGATTTTTCCTGTTGGTTTTTTTTTTGGTGTGAACCCCAGTAGGGCTTGAGAACCTACATGGGGTGAAATGTCCCTATAGGACTGGAACCGGTACTGTGCATTAAGTCATTCCAGCCATGTCTAGACATCCCTTGGGACAAATATCGCATGAAACAGTGATTGTGAAGGAAAGGAGCAGACGTCCCATGCAAGACGTTCTGTGGGACTTTATACATCCCTAAGGAGAGGTAATTAAGAGCTTTCCTACCAGCCTTGCAAACTGGTGTGCTGCCAGACAGCAGAGCCGAAGGACGGCAAACACCACGCTTCCTCCTCAACAGCAGTCTCTGGTGTCCAATTCCAGCAACCAGCCAGCTTAAAATTAGGACCATGGGTTCGTTAGAGTTGATAAGGCACAAAGGATAGGGGGCTGTAAAATTCCTGCGGCTCTCTCTCAGCCCCAGGATCCCGGTGAAAAGCTGCCAGTCTGTTTATAAAGGCTCTGCTCCCACATCTGCTGCTGGGAAGGGTATTTTGGCACTCTTTTTGGCTGAAGAAGGAGGTTAACGTCACGGGAGCCCCTGCAGCCTGCCCCAGTGCTACAGAGCAGCAAGGAACAGGGTAATGAGACTTCAGTTTTAAGGGTCTGAACAGAGGAATGCACAAAGGATGTTTCATAAACTGCGCCTTACCGGGAGCAATTGGTGCTTGGAAGATTACAAGTGGGTCCAACCACAAGCAGAAAGTCAGTCTGGGCCCATCCAAAGGGTGTAGGGTGTTGAACTCCCACATCTTCTTCCACCCCCACCGAAATGGCTGGGAAAGATGATGCTATTGGCTTCCCATTAGAGCAGAGGTAAATTATGCTAACAAGAATGGATGGATCCCACCCGAGCTGGGTGCTCTGCGAGGAGGAAACTCCTACTCTCCCCTACACATGGCTTTTCTACTTGTTATTTCCCCCTTTTTAAAGTAGCATTTTAAAAAAAGGGGGTGTCTAAATCAATCTGCTTTAGCCTCTGTTTGGCTAACAAAGTGTGCCCCCCCCCCATCCGTCCTGATGATGATGGAAACCTCTACATAGATCTTCCCTCAGCCAGGGACAGCTCCAGCCAGGACACCCACTCCTGCAACTTGCCTGACCTTCGTGGAAGAACATAAACCATTTTAAGAGCTGTGTGCAGGGAAGGGAAGCCTTGTTCTCCTGCCGCAGGAACAGCTGCCTCGTGCTCTTCTGTATGCTGTTCCCTTGCAAAGTCACCCTTGGTCATTTATTTAGAAAACTGCCGGGGAACAGATGCTTCGAAAAGAAACGCGGCAAATCCTCCGCGGGGCCCCTCTTGGCAACCAGGAGGAGGAAGAGGTGAAGGTGACAGGATCCTGCCTGGTGCTTTTGCGCAAAGAAGAGCCGTAACAAGCCTGACGCATGGATGCTACTGGAGCTGGAGCTTCGCTCAGGGGTTGTGGCTGGAGATTAGGTTCAGCCAAGAGCAAGTCCTTTGGGAGGTATCCTGCAGCGAACTTAATAAGTTTTCTGCTGCCTGCCTGTGTGGGGCTGCTTCCTTCTCGTCCGGGGTGGTGCTGCCTCGTGCTCTGCTGTACAGTGACTGCAGGTCAAACAGGCTGGGAACGGTCAGGTGAAGATCTGGGTTTGATGTCCAGGATCCACCCAGCAACACTGTCTTTCCAAAGAAGCTCCTGAGGGCTCAGAAAAAACTTTAAGAAGACAGGATTGTTCTGGCAGGAAAGGGCAGTAGCTTACATGAAAGTATGAGCAGCTTGTGGGAGGAGAACCAAACACTTGGAGGAGGGCTGGGGACCTCAGGTAGTCACCTGGAGTAAGTCCTGCTGAAATTCAGAAGTGGAGACAACCCTGTCACTTAAACGCAAGAAAGCCCTTCTGTGTCTTCAACCTGGCTGGGCTGAAGTTTGGCTTGGAAGGACCTGACCCTGTGGCTGTGCTCCTTGCTAGCAATGAGCAGCATTAAAAAACAGGAATGTTTTCAATAGGAAACACAGGTGAAAAGTAAAAGGTCCAGTGAGATGGATGGAGGGACTGAGATCTTTGAAGGTCTCAAGAGATGTTCTCGGCCTTGGCTAAATCAAGTCACCAGCAATGAGCCTAGATTGGACTGGGAGCTGCTGGTCCAAGTTCCTGGCTATGGATGGGGATGGATCAGCAGAGGATGCAGTGAGAAACATCTTTGGGACCCACCACACGCCCATGTGTAGGAAGGAGATGCTGGGAGGGGGATCCCTGCTGTCTCCAGCAGCCTGTCACAAGGGTCCGTATGCCCTTCACCACACCTCCTTCCAGTACAGAACCCAGGACCTCCCACCTCATGGCCTCTCTGAATCCATCTGCAGGACCTAGTGTGCTCAAACCCAGCCACAAGACCCCGTCCCACACCCAGAGCCGCTCCTGGAAAGGGCTGCAGCACCAGCTCTGAAAGCTACCGAAACTTAGGGATATGACCCCCCACCACAGGGAGCAGAGGGGGGAAGCACTGAGGCAAAGCAGATAAAGATTTGCAGGAACAAAGGAGTTATTTTCTCTGTTCTGATTTTTTTTGTTCCCCAAAACAAAGGGGAGACTGCAGAGAGCCTGTTTAATTTGTGGATTTCACAGCTCCGGCTCGCACAAGAGAGGGGCGAAGAATCAACAAAAAGCCCAACAACAGGCATGGAAAGAGCCCCAAGTATTAATGGCACCTGATCAATAACTAATCCGCAGTGTTCCAGTTACCAACTTGATGGAGAAAATTCACGGTGCTTAAGTAATTCCAACTAATCTTAATGAATGCCTCCATGCCTCCATGCCTGCAGAGCTGTGTGAAATTTATAGAAAAATGTCATTTCGACTCTCTGAATATTTTTTTTTTCCCCCCTCGCAGTCATCAAAGGAGCATAAAAAATGCTCTTAGAAATCTGCTATCTCTCTCTGCCAGATGAGGGCTTCAAAAGGCAAGCACTCATTTTTTTTGTCGTAAGCAGGGAAGATTATGAATACATTATCTAGTTAACATTAAAAAAAAAAAATCAAAACACCCAATTTTACATTCTTACTTATTTATCCCGGGCCTCTGTCCCCTTTGTGTGCCTCACCCTCTTCCCCGCTGAAGAAAATAATGCCAAGGAGACAAATCAGCTACAAGTAGAAAACGTAGATATGTATTTTTGTTCTATTTTTATTTGGTGCTACTTAGGAAAAATTTCAAAGGGAAAGATCAATATGGTGGTTTCAAGCCTCCTCTGTCTTTCCCTGGGAAAAGCTGATGAGTTCCTCTTTCCAAGCAGACTGCAGGAGAGAAACTTGCCACCAAGCCTGAGAGGAGCTCGCTGGGGCTGGCAGGAGTGCTGACAGCAAGAGGAATGGACTTCTGGAAAGCTGGAAAGGATGGATGCAGAAGCACAGAGGGCTGGAAATCTTCCAGTGGAAGTTTGTTTTCTCCTGGAAAGTGTAAGATGGGGATAGAGGGAGTGATAGGACTTCTGGGAGAAGCTGGGGGGAAAGCCTGCTCTGGCATGGCACAGGAGTGATGAGGGAGACAGACTCAAGTTCCCAGCTGCACAGATTCAGGTGCCCCTGATCCTGGTGAACACCATTGCTGGATCCCCACCACACTGTGGGATGAAGATTTTCACACCCCCACCACCAGTATTGACTGGTGGCCCTGGCATTGAAGACTGATATTGAAGAGGTGGCCCTGGGACTAGAGCTACCCAGGAGTATTTGGAGATGGATAAGGCAAGCATCACTTATCCATCACAGAATCACTTCGGGTCACTCACTCGCAGCCTGAGACAAGCAGAAAGAAATATTCAGCATAATTAATTTTATCATGTCCATCCTCCCACTTGAGAAACCAGTTTCACCTCACCAGCAAGGCTGCCTCTCCATGCAACTCTTATTACTCACTGCAAATGCCTCACATCAAAAGGGTCCCTTTTTCTCCTCTGTTCCCCTCAGGGTCCAGCTATGACTCTGGCATAAATTGATGTACAAAGTACGAACAGGATGATTTTTTTTTTATATATATATATATAACAACTTCAGCAATCATTGTAGTTCATAACTAGGCATGCAGGGGTTTTATTAATTTAACAGTGTTATTCCCCTTATGAAATATTCATCCCATAGGATTTCAGTGCACATGAAGGTTTTGAAGAAATTGATCTGCAATGCAGTTACTCCTTTAAATGAATGATTTCTTTATTATCTCTCCCTTTCAGTGATACTGTATATACAAGCGGTGGCTGATTAAATGTGTGATCAATCTCATGAAAGCAAACAGATACGGTTTTAATTGTGGGCGAATTGACCCTATGGGAGGGGGCATTTGGAGACCCCAGCGGGCTGGGTGTATTGCTGTGCATTGGTTAGCCAGCTCCTCCTCTAGCATCCTTGGAAGCCTTTGGCCTCCACACCCCGTGGAGATGCCTTCACCCTATGTGGCATCACCGTGATTGTCAGCTCGTCCCATCAAACGACTCCCAGAGAGTGGCTTGTGGTCATGATGGACTGTGCAGGGGGACAGAACTGCTCTCAGCTCCCGATTCAGCAAAGCAATTAAGCACACGCTTTTTTCCCCAGTGTAAGCTGAGCCATGTTGACTGCAGTTTGATTGTCATCTCCCCAGGTTCCCTGTGCTGTTTTGCAGAGAGCCAGGTAATGTGCTGGTGATGGCCTTCCTGGGCCAGCCTGGGTTGGTGCCAATGGCAGGTTTCCAGCCTGCTATGAGCACGGTACCATGAGATGAAATACTTCCTGCGGTGCTGAGCTCCGAGCAGGGTTCCCAGAAGGCAAATGAGGCTTATGTAATTAAAGACAAGAACTTACATGCGAAGGGGAAAGATGATGGGAGTTACTTTGATCCCCTTCACAGGGAGATCCTTGCAAGGGCTGACACAGCAAGGCACTGGACTAAAAAGCCATCCGCTATGTTTCACAGGGAAAGCACTAGTTCTGCTTCAAGCAGCCGAGCATTTCAGTCACTTTTAGCCCACACTCGATCCTTACACGGTGTGTGGAGATAAAACACAAAGCCATGTTCATGAATGATGCAACGATGAGATGCTTTTGGCATAAACAGAGAGGAGGTCAAGCCAAGCTCACGCCCGCTGTTCCCCTCGCAGTGTGCTGCTATCACCCCACTCCAGATCAAGCTGGCAGACCCCTTTGGCTTCACCCATGACAGTCCCTGAGTGCCTTCCCACCTCCCCCTCTCCCCACCACACCAGTGCTTGTTTTGGCAGCTTCTGTGCCCTCACACCCTGGGGAGCACTAAACCACGCTGGGGTGCACAAGTCAAGAGCTGTGGCACCTCCTCCGGCACACAACCCAATTACTGCCCCGTTTCTTCTTCACGGGGCCCGTTCTGAAGGATATCACCCATCAAGATATGACAATGTCCCCTTTCATCCTGCTCTTCTGGTCCCCCACCTCCTCTCCAGCATTGCCAAGCCCTGGAGGATCTGAGTGCAGGGTTTTTTCTGATCACTGTAGGTAATTTTGGAGGTGCATGGAGCAGCAGATGCTGTGAAGTCCATGTCACACCAGTGTCCCTTGGTGTTTGAGACATCAGCTCCAGGTAGCTGAAACTGCAGTGCTCACCATGGAGTTTATTTGCCCAAGAACATGCAGGTAACTGCACGAGTGTGAGTTGGACCTGCAGTGTAGGAACTCTTCTCCCATCTCCCACTCTCCCATCTCCCAGAGACATCCCTGGTAACCCTGTGTACCCAAGAAGGGCACTGAATGATCATTTTCAGTACAAGCCTTCTCAGAATTGATGTAAAAACTCACTTCAACAAGAGACCACGCAGAAATGCTCACATGGGGAGAACTGGAGGAATCTGCCTTCCAGCTGGGTCTCCAGTGGACACAAGGTATTGTAACTCTGAAAGGCTGAATTCACCTAAATATGAAGGGGGCCCAGTTCAGCTCCTATAAACCTGCCAAGAAGCATCAGCCCTGCAGAAAACGATAATGGCTCTTCATGCAGTCTCTTGTTTTTGCAACGGGCATAAAATCTCCAGTGAGATGTGAGAAACTGTGCTGGGGCATCAGAGGTGGAGCAGAAGTATAGGTGTGTTGAAAGGTCTGGCGAGTGAGGACCCAGACCCATAGAAAATGAGGTTTCACTAGTTCCCTGCTTCCTTTTCTAGATGGCCAGTACTCTCTAGGAGCAATCGAAACAGTACAGCATGGACTGGGAAGTTGAATTTGAAAAGAAACCCACCCACAACACAAAACCCAATTAATATCTAGGCAGGAAAAACCTGTAAAGTATTCAAAGCTGCTTAAAGGCAGGGGAGTTCTAACCAGCAAAAGGATTTAATAGAGAAATGCCATCCTTGAAATCAATGAAACGTAAAAACCCTCTGACTACAAAAGAAATTGAAGACATTTGTTACCCACTCACACCATTTTTTGGGTATTGATGGGAGCTGCAGAGGAGGAGCAAGCTGGATGCAGCTGTTTGACTGAGACTCAGAAGAAAACACCGTGGGATGCACCAAGGACACCAAACCAAGCGCTGCGATGCAGCAGGGGACCTCACCTCCACCAAGGATCAGCTTGTGATAAATCCATGAGAGATTCTACAGAGCTTTGACACAATAATTATAATAAAAATCCAGATGAACTGTGTCATTATCTAGCCCAACTCCCTGACCTCAGCACTTGCAATGTCTTTGAGCCACGACACAGTATAGCATTTAGAAAGCACGTCTTAGGATTTCCCTGTCTGAAGCTGGTAAATAAGACTGCCTGGAGAGCTAGGAGGCCAGGACTGAGGGGAATTATTCCAAGTAAAATTTCAGCTGAAATAAAGTTGCCATTACATGTACTTCCCTCAAATGAAGACGTTAGCCCGCTGAAATTGCATCCCAAGCATTTCTCTGATTGCTGGAACCAGGTTGCTGCATTTTAGCTTTAAAATTCATCAATGCTTCAACACATGAGCACCGTTTATTCCTAATTTTACCTTTTTGGAGACTGAGGGAACTTACTGGGTTTGAGTTGGTGTAGCTCGCTGGGCAGTAGTTTTTTAACACAAATAACATGCAGCTGAATTGTGTAATGTTGGCTGGAGACATACATGAAGCTGGCCAAGTGTGCACCTTGTTCTGTCTCACTGGTTTCCTGGGCTTTAGTTGAATTCTCTCCTTGTCCTTGCCTTGAAAATGATGATGAGGGGAGAGCACCGACACCTAGCACTTTCTGCGGTGCAGTTAATAACATCACGTCCTGTTCCTCCACAAAGCAAGCCAGGCACATGTGGAGGGAGAAAGGAGGAGTGGTGACAGGACACAGCCCCAGCATCTGATGTGCACAGCACAGGGGCTGGAAATTCATCCATAACCAGGACGGGATTTGTGTTAGCTCCTGTCTTATTCCCAAACCCCAAGAGCAGGTTCTGGAGGCTCAAGGTATCTCCCTTTTGCAGAAGCACTGCAGCAATTGCGGATTCTTCCAGGAGGTGGCAGGAAGATTTTTTTTGCAGAGGAGAGGAGAGAAAGGTAGACAAGAGATAAAGATTTAAAGGAGGAAAGAATACGCCTGGCAAGCGGCAGTCAGAAAACCCTCTTACTCTTCCCATGCTGAGGGTGGTGTGACTCTGCACACGTTGGCCTCTTCTAGTCCGAACGCTTTCTGAAAGGGGATATGAAGTAGCATAATCCTCACTTGGCAATGAGCAGATAAGACAAGAGGGTGAAGAGACGGGATCTTCCAACCTGCACACAGTTAGTTAAGTGTTATCAACAACAGCCACGCACAAAAGCCTTAAATACTCCTTCCTATCTGGGCAGTTACTGGTCTCACACCGCTTAAAGGTAATACCTAGTTCTGCTGGAAATATTGCCGATGAGCAGCTTGTGTTTAGGTGGAAAGGGAACCTGTTGTGAAGCTAATCACCACGGTCACGGGAGCAGTGGAGGATTTCTGAGCAGATCTGGGTGCCCAAAATGCCTTTGTTCTTCCCAGCTCCACCTGTGGGTCTCCTGGACATCCCAAGGGCACATGAAAATCCTGCCCTGCCAAGGTGTGTCAGTGCTCTGAGCTGAGAGGGACCAAAACATGTCAGTGATACTGTTTTCATTGCTCCTGTAGCACCATGAGGTGTCGCTGAGAAGGATCGGTGTGGATGTGCAAAACCCAAGCGTTACTTGGGGGCTCGTCCCCTCCAAGCACATAACCCGTGCTGGGGGTCGTAGGGTGTCCTCTGAACTCACCCTCTTGAGACAACCAGGCATTACAGCAGCAGGGATATTTTCTCAGGAAAAGAGCCCTCTGTTCAGGAATTGATTTTTGGCACACTTTAGTGGGACATTATTGAAACCATTTGTAAAATTGCTGTGCTCTATTCATATCGTAGCATGCAGGAATTGGAGCAGCAGTGTGGAAATGAAACATTTCAATCTCAGTTAATATGGATTGTTTCAGTCTTATTAAAACACTTCCAGAAGGTCAAAGGAAAATACTGTCGGAATATTTTTCTTGGTGAAGAAAAATGCAGACTTGCCTTTGAAATTCTGATTTGGGCAACCCCGACTCTGACATCTGTATTTACAAGGATAAAGTAATTCCAATTTTGGAGACATTTTAATCACGCTTCCTACCCTGAGAGCAAGGGATGTAAGCTGCCTATGGCAGTAAACCAGGGAGTCTGCTCTTGGGATTCCTGCACGGCTGGGATTGCAGTCCTCAGCCACAGCTTCCAAATGGGAAGTGGATGGCTGAGAAGAAGCCAGAAGGACCATCCTGTATATAGACTCAAAGCTTTGTTATACTTAACGGGAGGAAGATTAGAGTGATGTTTGTCTCACCTAGTGTCAGCCCAACTAGCAGCTGGTGCGCAGCCGGGGATGTCTCGGCTCCTGTGATATAGCACACGTACCCCTGGTAGCACCGCGTCAAACAGCTGGGATGACCAGTTTGGGATGGTCATCCATCCCAAGTGTAAGTGAGATTGTTTCTCTCAACAAGAGACAAGCTGTACACACTCCAAAAGCCTCCCGGTGAAGAATCATCCTGCAGGGTAGTTTCAGTAGTCCTAATCTAGAGGTGCTTGAAATAGAAATACCCTGCATATGCAGCACCTTCAGAATCCCAGTAAACCAACAGGAAATAGTTTTTTCCGGATGTGCATGAGGCCCCAGGGGTGGTTCTCCATCCCCTTGAAGCTCCTTTAGGTGGATTTTCACTGGGCCTGGTGACTGCTCTGTAAATTATTTGGATTGAGGTTGGATCTTTGGTGAGCACTGACAGAGACACTGAGCCCCAAATCCCATTTGTACTTGTGAATGCACACATACTTAGGCAAAACCTGGAGCCTGTCAGCAGACTGAAGGGTATGTAGGCTGATTTCAGAGTAGGTGGGTGGCGATGTGAGCAGTGGGTCTGACCAGGGTAGTGTCCTGGGACCCTGCCTTAGGCAGCTCTCAAAGCAGGTGTAGTGTGCACACCCAGCGTGCTCCGCGGGGACCCCTTCAGAGAGCAAAGCGTCTGTTCTAAGTGTTGGTATATCAAATGGCTTTAAAACCTGGGGGTGGACTCAGATTCTACTTCTGTTATCACTTTCAAGGAAAATAGCCTGAATTCAATCAAGGAGAGGTGGAAAATCTCTACAAAGCGCTTGTCTTGGGATAAGGTAATTGCATTCTTTGCTCATCTCTCAGGGCAGATGTGTACCTTAACTCCTGGATTTCCTCAGCACTTGCTTTTCAGAGGTCTCAAGCTCCTGAAAAGGTACCAGCTGCTGAGACAATTCATACTCCTGTCTTAAAGACTCTGGGGGAAAGCATATCTACATTTGGGGCCAGGAAAGGGACGGAGGGAATTGAGGGAAAAAAGGAAGACACGTCAGTCCAAGAAGCTTTCTTGAACTGTGCCACACTGCTGGGCTGTGGCTGTTCAGACCACAATTCACATCCCTCCCATCTCATTCCTGAGATGGGAGGCATGTATGAATGGTCTCCAGTGGACTTCACCTGAAGTGTGGGCCTCAGGACAAGGGCCATTGCTTTTCTGTGACCCTGACAGGCAAACTTTCCGTCGCAGTTAGCTTTGGTTTGTGTCTCCTGCCTCCCAATTTAGAATAACTGCCAGGGCCAAATGCTGACCTTTCTTTTTTCTTTTTTTTTCCTCTCTTTTTTTTTTTCCCCCAACCTCCTTGCAGTAAGCTCATCGCTTTTA
This sequence comes from Zapornia atra, assembly GCA_013400835.1. Classification (NCBI taxonomy): domain Eukaryota; kingdom Metazoa; phylum Chordata; class Aves; order Gruiformes; family Rallidae; genus Zapornia; species Zapornia atra. The sequence continues at coordinate 117,794 of VZTU01009326.1, forward strand.
CTGGAAACATAAGAGTATTTTCTCCACTTTATCTTCCTTCCTTCGTTAATCCCCTTGTTGTCTTCCACCCTCATCCGTAATACAGAGGAATGAAAAAACATCTCTTTTAATTATTTAGCATATTATTAAGCATTAGGTTTCTACGTTTTCTTTTGCAGAAGCCACCAGAATCTCCTTCAAAAAGACCAGCATCTATCTGTTAGCCAGGCTTTGCGCTTCTAGATCATTAACGAACATGGGTTTATGAAATTCTGGCAGTTTGTCGTCTCTTCACAACTGAGTAGAGAGCGAGAAACAGAAAACCCTTCTGCTCTCATCTGCTCTGAAAGCGCTTAATACCTTCTCTTCATAGTTTCTCTGCAGTTCATGCCAAGAAAATACTCCTGCAAGGTCAGGTCTGCTGGGGAGGCCAAATGAAATGTTGGACCTCAGCGGAATTATGGGATCATCTGGACAGGCAATATTGGCCTTGGGAAAGAGCTTTCCTCCGTGAATTCATAGTGCTGGCTGCGGCCAGCTTGTTTTTAAAGAAATAAAACAAAGTCTTTGAAGGGCCTTATCTATAACTAACACTCAGTGGCTTAAGCCTGAGAGACACTGGGCTACTTTATCTGGTTTCTTTTCTTTCTCCTGCCCAGTTTCTGAGGCCGTCTAACCTTGTTGTACCGGCATCCCTTCCCTGGGAGCTGGGAGAAATGGCAAGCACGGCCTCTGAAGTGGAAGAAAACCTTCCTGCCCGGAGAGAGCCACAGTATCCCACTGAAGGATGTCACAGGGGCTATGAGCAGGACTGGCAGCAACAGATAACCACTTTCCCCTCTCCTGGACTCTGTGCGCTTATCTGTAACCACAGAGTTAGTGTTTGTCACCAGAGGACTTGAGCTTGGATGTAAAATCTACCTTTTTCCCCTGGATTCCTGCTTTAGTCTCCCAGACTATCACAGACTAAACACCCTGGGCTATCTGGTAAATAAGGAGAAAGCTGACATGGAAACCTAAGTCACAAAAGGCTTGCATGGGTCGCCTGATTGTCACACCTTGATCTGTGATGGCTGAGAACAGTTGAAATGGGATTTCACCCAGGAAAAAAGGAAAGACCTAAATTTGTTCAGAAACTCCTGACTTGCCCAGTGTTGTGGAGTCATTCAAGTCTGGGTGCGAACACGTGGGGAGCAATGAGACAGCTCTGTGCTCCATGTAGTGTTTTGGGGGGCTGCGAATGCTTGGTTTGAGTTTTTTTCCTTTCATCAGAAAAGCTGTCTAGAAGGGAACATCCTGATCTACACAGTCTGGGATGAGCTGTGCCTGACTGAGCTAAGCATGGAAGCCATGACGTGCCAGCCAGCATCCCATGGAAAGTTCTGCTCAGGGCTTGATTGTGAAGGAATGAATTAGTGACTTACGGTCCTCATCCAAATGTGATGATGCCATTAAATTAATGTTGGCTGCATGTTCTCAAGACAACCCTTCACTTAATGTTCCTCACCCCAAGCGTGGGGTCCATTTGCCTTTCTCCTTGCACTTTATCTGCCTTCCCCTTGACCTTACATTTCATTTGCACACCAAATGGCCCTGCCAGCTGAGACAAGCCCCTCTCCCCAGGTTTTTCCAAGGAGGGGATGCCTGCCCCCTCCCGTGTGGTGTGGCATCAAGGCCCTGGAGCGTGTCCAGAGAAGGGCAACGAAGCTGGTTAAGGGGCTGGAACACAAGTCTGATGACTCTGGATGTATTTAAAAGATGGGTAGATGAGGTGCTTAGAGATATGGTTTAGCATAGGACAGGAATGGTTGGACTTGATGATCTCAAAGGTCTTTTCCAATCTTGTGCTTCTGTGAGGAGTGGCTGAGGGAACTGGGACTGTTTAGTCTGGAGGAGGCTCAGGGGAACAGTTGGGCATTGGAAGGGGTTGCCTGGGGAGGTGGTGGAGTCTCTGTCCCTTGGGGTGTGCAAGGAAAGGTTGGATGAAGTACTTAGGGACATGGTTTAGTGAGTAATACAGGCGGTAGGGGAACGGTTGCGGTAGATGACCTTGGAAGCGTTTTCCAACCTTTACTGACCCTGTGATTCTGTGGCAGCCCGCAGAACGCCCTGACCGGCCTGACCCGCCCACCGCCACGCATCCCCCGGGGCCAGCTGGGGCATTTAGGAGGCAAGGGGGGCGGGGGAGGAAGAAGTGGAGCGGGGTTGGGCAAGCGCCGGGCTGGTCGGGGCCGGTTCCGCCTGGCCGGGCTGCGTAACGGCCGCCAGGTGCTGGGCGAGGAGCCGCGGCTCGGGTGGAGATATCAGCGTGGGTGAGTCGCGGGAGACGCTCTGAGTGGTGCTTGTGTGGGGAAACAGAGCTCGGGGCTTCTTGGGGCCCGGCGCGGCGCGGCGTGGCGTGGGGTGCCGTGGGGTGCGGGTGCCTAGAGGGCTCTGCCTGGGTGTCTCTGCGGTGGTGATGCCCACGGCTACCTGCTTCGGGGGACTTGCGCTCGACCGGAGCGGAGGTGGCGGGGAGGGCTCTGCTCCGCTGACGGGAGACCGCTTGTGGCCTCCGGAGAGGCCCTTTGAGTTAGCGTTGCGGTGAGCGAGGCGGCGCGGACACCTTTGCCAGGTTTATTTTCGGCTCCCGAGGTAAAACTAGTCCCCAAACTGGTCTGAGCGCGTTGCTTTGCTGGGGGTTGTGGTTCCGCTGGTTACCAGCGAGGAGCCGGGCACGGTGCCTGCGCGAAGGGCAGGCCCTGCCGTACCCGCTGGGCTGCCTCGCCATGCTCCGTTCGCAGCGCTGGCGTCCCTCCCAACCCGTTCTTTCCCCGTGGATAGTTAGAGCCGGCCTGACGCCCCGGTGCTGTGGCCCGAGAACTGGGCTGGCAGCGACGGTCGAGCTGGCTCGGTTTCCCTTGGGCATCCCTTGTGCAGGGCTACTCGGGACAGGGCCAGGCATGGGGCAGTAGGACATGAGGATGATGGTTTTAACTTAGAAAAGGGGAAATTTAGGTTGGATATTAGGAAAAAGTTCTTCACTCTGAGGGTGGTGAATCCCTGGCCCAGGTTGCCCAGAGAGGTGGTGGAGGTCCCATCCCTGGAGACATCCAAGGTCAAGCTTGATGGGCTATGAGCGACCTGCTCTAGTAAGGATGTCCCTGCTCATTACAGGGGCTGGACTAGATGGGGCCTTTGAAGGTCCCTTCCAACACAACGCAGTCTGTGACTCCATGATTTCAGGCCGGAGTAGCTCCCGCAGACCCCGAATGATGCCCCTTCTCCTCGCAACAAGCAGGGGAAGGGCTTTGGGCTGGTTTCTCTGAGCATCAGTCTTTCTGGGGTGTGTGTGGGGGTGCTTTATAAAACGTGGAAATGGCTAAAACAAAGCCGCCTCTGTGAAGAAACTTGCATTTATTTAGGAGTAGGGTTTGGTTGGGGTTTTTTTTTTCTTTCCTCTGATTAATTGTGTGGGTGGGTATGTATGCTGGGAAAGGCAATAATGTTTACTGGAATTGTACTATAAATGGTTGCTAACTTCTAATTCGCTGTGTGATAAATATCATAATTGATGCTACAATATGTTAACATTCAAAGCATGAGCTCCTCTTTCATACGGATTTATTTTCACTCACGAGGAGCCTGGAAGGTTTGGAGGCACCTTCTTTCAAAGATTAGGAGATGTTTGTGTCTCCTGTATTAGGAAGAGGATAAGACATCTTTTAAAAGGAGCCGGATATCACTGGGCTTTTTTATGCAGGAATAAATTATTTAAAATGTTAAATGCTTTTTTTTTTTTTTCTCTCCCCAAATTTGCAGAGCTTGGCTGAACAACTTGTATGTATATTGAATTTGTGGAACTAGTCAACAAACCTGAGTTCTTTTGACTTCGGAGCAGATAACAGGAGACCTGTGTTAAATGGTGGAACCGGGTTATCGTGGCAGAACAAGGCAGAGAATCCTTCTGCTTAAGCTAACTTAGAGAAAACCCCATGCCTTTAGCCATATGTGAGGTTAGAGGACTGAATCAAATCGTGCAGGAAGGAGAGACTGCAGCAGTATTGTATCTGCCTTTGTCAAGCAACTAATTTCAGGCACGGATTTTAAATGCTCCTTTGCAGTATATTTTTATGCGTAGACTCTCAGGTTCAGACCCTCAAATTTTATTTGGGTGATGGATTTCTATCAAAATCAGTAGACGTTTAGCACCAAAGTAATGGTGAAATATGAATCCAGCACTTGAGGGCTCCTTTTATTTTGTGTGTAGAGCCAGGGGTTCTGATCCCCCTTATTAACTCTTGTAGGAGCTTTCTGATTCATAAATATTTTTGGAGTGATAACTTGGGATAGATTTCATTCCCTCTTAAATTACAGATTGATGTACAGAGGGAGTCCTGGGGGTTTTTATAGGCATTTAAAGTTACTATTCGTCACGTTAATTAGCAAATAGCCTTTGTTACCACATCTATTTCATTTTGACACAGTAGCCCTTTCTTCAGGGCCAGGGAGGTGTCTTGCAGTCTTATTTTCTCAGGTTAGGGCAGGGTTGGAGGAATAGCTTGCCTGGTTTTCCAGGTATTTTGTTTTCAGCTTGCGCAGATGTGAGGTTTGTGGCTCTGTGTGTCTGCAGGCTCTTCCTAGAGTGGTGAGGTGTATTTTGGTGGAGGTGCTTTTGATTTTACTTATTTTTTTTAAATGCAGGAGTGTTTCTTTGTGCCTGGGCTCAATTTTCTATCGAGGGGACTGCGGATTTTAGTAGTAAAATGGGATTAGGCAAGGTTTCACAAGGAAAGTAGCTGTTTTCCATATTCTGGCATTGTGCCTTAATAGAATGTGAACGTCTAGAGTCCTTTGAGATTAAGTTCTCTTTTTATAAATTAGATGCTTAACGTTACCTCTGGCTTTGGGAGGATTGCCATATAGCCAATCTGTGCTCGAGTATTAATTGCACATCCCTTTTCAGATTCAAATCACCTAGTTTGCACAAACCTAGATGTTATCCTGATGTTCCTTGCTGTGGGGGGAAAAAATTAGCCTCTCACGTAAGCTCTTGGGTCTGTTAAGACTATTCCCATGGTGAGGCTTTGGCTTTCGTTCCTGTGTGATATCAGAATGAAGCCAATATCCCTTCCAGGCATGTGATCTCTGCTATCTCCTCGTTCTCCTCAACGCCTTTTGTTATCAATTTATAAATATCGTATTTACTTGAATTTCTCTCAGCTCAGAGGTTCAGGTAGAGCTGGCCAAGCATTTGGTGTCATTTAGTGTCGGAAGATGGCACATGCGGTGGGACCAGCGGGATCCTGGCTACCTGGCAGCCTTTACAAGCCCCCCCCCCTTATTTATTTTAGGTGACACCTTGTTAGCCCCGTACATCCCACCCGCTTGACCCAGAAGAAAGCTGTCTCCAGAGGTTAGACTGCAGGTGGCAGCAACAATCTTTCCCTGCGGCAGCTGGAAATGCTGCAGCAGCCTTCATTGATTCCTGCGCATAATTCAGCTCCTTACAAAACCAGCTCGATGGTAAAACAGAAACTGTAAGCAGAGAGTGCAAAGATTGTCATCTAACAAGGGAGATGTGGGGACACTCTTCATTTTCCCCTCCATTTTTTTTTTTTTTCTCTCCTTTCCTCCTCCTTAAGAGGAATTCAGATGCTTGGAGGAAGGGGAGGGGGGAAAACCAAAGTCTATCTGCGATGCACAGTACCAGACATACACAAGAAATCACATTTATGTGCAGCGATTGCTTAGTCTGGCTGGGTTTGTCTGACTCCTCTGTTGAGCAGCTTCAGGCTTCTTGTGCTTTTGGGCGTGTATTTTTCTTTCTTTTCCCACCCCCCCTTTCTTTCTCCTCCTGTTCCTTCTATGCTTTGCTGTGATAGCAGGGAGCTGTTATTTCATGATACCAGTAACCAGAGGCAGCGAGTCATTTCTGTGCAGCATTATTATTCCAGGTGGAGCCCCAGACCTCAGAGCTCTGGGGATTTGAGTGCTCGATACGTGAACTTTCTGGCTGCCAGAGGTATCGCTTTCCCCAGCTCCTGATGCTGGCTGTTGTACCTGTCCATACGCTATGTGGGTTGGTTGACACCAGTAGTCTATCTGCAAGTGCCACTATGATCATTTCAGTTCGGCCTTTGTGCGCAGCTTGCTGTGGCTCTGGGTTTGTTTGGGGGTGTCACCACCCCCATGCTTCTTGGGGGAGGCCCTATCTAGGATTGTGTTGCGGTTTGGAAGCTGGATGGAGCTACCTGCAGCAGGTGTTGTCTGGTAGCGGGGCTGGCTCACAGGCTGTTCCTGCCTTCAGCAGATTTCACAGAATCACAGGGGTTGGAAGGGACCTCAAAAGCTCATTGGGTCCAGTCCCCTGCCAGAGCAGCTGCACCGGTCGGTGTCCAGACAGGGCTGGAATATCTCCAGAGAAGGAGACTCCACACCCCCCTGGGCAGCCTGTCCCAGGGCTGCCTCGCCCTCGCTGGGGAAAAGTTCTTCCCCAGGTTGGTGTGGAACTTCCTGTGCTCCAACTTGCAGCCATTGCCCCTTGTCCTGTCTCCACAGAGCACTGCAAAGGGGCTGGACATTTCCCCCTACATCCCATCCTTAAGGTATTGATAAACATTAATAAGGTCCCCCCTTAGTCTTCTCCAGGCTGAACAGTCCTAGATCACCCAGCCTTTCCTTGCAGGGGAGATGCTCCAGGCCCTTCATCACCTTCGTAGCCTACTCTGGACTCTCTCCAGGAGATCCCTTTCTTTTTTATCCCAGGGAGCCCAGAACTGGGCACAATACCCCAGGTGGGGCCTGACCAGGGCAGAGCAGAGGGGGAGGATCCCCTTCTTTGACCTGCTGGCCACACTCCTTTTGCTGCCCCCAGGATCCCACTGGCTCTCTTAGCCCCCAGGCTAAGAGACTGCTGGCTCATGGCCACCCTGTCATCTACCAGGACCCCCAGGTGCTTCTCCACAGAGCTCCTCTCTAGCAGGTAATTCCCCAGCCTGTACTGATTTGTACTGAGAAGCATGCTGCATGAATTGTTTTGCTTTGTCTCGGGATGGGGTGGGCACATTCCACCGTGTGTGCTCCAGCCGGTGGCATCCAGCAGAGGGAATGATGTCATCTGACCCATCCCTTGGGCAGAAGGTTGCCACCACCAAATGGGAAGATTTCCTAGCAGTTCAGAGCCCGGCTCTCCATTTCTGAACTGCCCTTGGAGATATTTAGTGCATTTTATTTGGTTTTGCATAAAACAAAGATTTGCTGATGCTAAAGGAGCTGTGACTCCTGAGTGATTTGACCAGATTGCTTTACAACAACTCCCCTCCGGGGTGAAAAATATAAGTATTTCTGCTGACATTTTCCTAACTCTTTCCCTTTGCTTCTCTTCTGTTGAGCTGACTTTTCAGTTCAGACCTTTCTTTAACTTTATTTTTGAGAAGTTCAGAAGCCTTCTAAAAAGACTTTTTCAATTTTGTTGAAGCAGATATTGTAGTTGAGCCAGAATAGGTTTCCCTTTGCTCCCTTCTTCTCACTCCCAACTCTCACAATGTGCAAATCAATCAAAGGGGGAAAAAAAAGTATTGTTTGTCTGGACTTCTCATGTAGCAGCTCTTGGGTAGGGCAAAGCGATTGGATTTGTGACCTCTTGGTTCAGAATGCCTGGTTGGCAACACTCCTCCTTCCTCCCCCTCCCCTTGCTGAGGGGAATGGTGAAATCCTGAAGTTGTCACAGAAGCACAAGGTTGAAAAAGACCTTTAAAATCAACGAGTCCAACCATTCCCATCCTAAGCTAAACCCATATCCCTGAGCAAGCACCTAATCTCCCCATCTGTTAAACACACCCAGGGCTGGGACTCAGCCCCCTCCCTGGGCAGCCTGGGCCAGGCCCTGACAACTCTTTCAGGGAAGAACTTTTCCCTCACATCTGATCTGACCCTGCCCTGGTGCAGCTTGAGGCCATTTCCTCTTGTCCCATCTGTTCCCTGGCTGAAAAGACCATCACCCATCTCTCTGCACCCTCCTGTCAGGTCAGTGTAGGTGGGGAGAAGGTCTCCCCTCAGCCTCCTCTTCTCCAGGCTGAACACCCCCAACTCCCTCAGCCGTTCCTCAGAGGATTTGCCCTCCAGCCCCTTCCCCAGCCTGGCTGCCCTTCTCTGGACTTGCTCCAGGACCTCAATGACCTGCTTATGGTGAGGAGCCCGGAACTGGACCCAGCACTTGAGGTGCAGCCTCACCAGTGCTGCGTACAGGGGCACAATCCCCTCCCCAGACCTACTGGCCACGCTGTCCCCAGTTTGGCTGTGAACAGGTTCAGAAAGCTCTGTCTGTCTGCACTGAGAGATGTTTGACATCTCCTGTTCCAGCAGGAGTGGGTTAGCGGCCGGCGTGCAGGTGGAACTGCTGGAGCGGAATGATCAATACGCGTTAGCTCCAGGAACGGTGATTTGTGATGCGTTAAGGTATGCTGTCTTGTTTGAGCAGCCTGATAGCACAACACTTTAATTACTGTTTGTGCATCCTGAGACACTTCTCTTTCTCCTGCCACCCATTGCAGCGGCGCTGAACGCTCCTGTTGTAGACTGTAATGCAATGTTAACGCGGGCTTCCAGAAGCAGCTGGCTTTCCAAGGTATGAAAAACCCATTGTTGTGGAGCAGTAGGAGCAGTTGGGGCTATTGAAATGTTTTGTTCAACAAGGTCTAGATCAGTTAGAAGGGCACTTCTCTGGAGATATTCCAGCCCTGTTTGGATGCCAACCTGCCCAATATGAGGTGGGGAGCTGCTTTGGCAGGGGGTTGGACCCAATGAGCTCTGGAGGTCCCTTCCAACCCCTATGATTCTGTGATTCTGTGAAATCTGTCTCTTTGCAAGCTCCCACATAGGAGAGGGGTGACTTAAACTGGACTGTTGGTGCTTCTCCAGCAAAGCCTTTTTCCCTGTGTCCTTCACCAGCTCTGAAGGATGGCTTGTTTCTTTACTGTCTTTGCCTCATGGCTGTGTGGCGAGTGATTTTGGTGGCTGTACCATAGCTGCTGTTAGTGGTGGGATGGATGCCTGCTCTAGGGGCAGTGTGGTGAGCCTGATCCTTCGCTGCAGCACCCGTTGCTGAGCTGGGCTGAGGGGCAGGTTCACAGGGCTTCAGGAGTGCAGTGTGGGCACCGGCGAGCTCTAGAAAACAGATAAATACATAAATAATAGATGCATTCATTCTGCTCCGATAGGCTCTCCAAATGGATATTGCAGTCAATTAAATGGAGAAGAAATAATTGAGTGAAGACACGGGATTATTTTTTCTTCATTAATCCTCAGCAGATGAACCTACTCAAAGAGTTTTGCTTGGCCTTTTTAGCTTAGGGTTGGGATTTGGGATTGTTATTATTTTTTTAAATGATTTTGCATTCCATAAAATCACAAGGACAAAGACTGGGGAAGTCACAAGCCTCTCTCATGGGGCATACAGGCAGACTCTTCCAGACTGAGTGCCAAAGGGATTGTGAGTAAACAGACAAATTGCTGGTGGCATAATTTCTTGGAAATAAACCTCGCAAATTAGACTTGTTAAAGCAACTGTTGAAATGGCTAATGCCATTGAATTGTCAAAATAGAGAACTGCAAAGATCCTCGGTTAATTTACATATCACCAAAGCAAAAATAATGGGAAAATAACGAGCAGTTCTTGTCCCTGGCTCTCCCTATTCATTATTTGAAGTTAAGACATTTGTCAATAGGGAATGAGGTTGGCAAGATGCGCGTGTGGCACAATTACATTCGTCAGTCAGGGCTCGGGGAGATGAGGAGGAATTTGACGCACCCATTAGAGGATGGCAGCCGGGCAGCGCCAGGAACGCTCGTTGTGGATCAGTAGGAGTAGTTGGGGCTATTGAAATGTTTTGTTCAACAAGGTCTAGATCAGTTAGAAGGGTGCCTGATGTGTTTTTGGGAGGGGAATGATGCGGTCTGTTTCACGTGCAGGAGGAGTTGTCTTGCATGTGATGTTTAAGAGCGATGTAAAACATCAGGATGGTGGCTGGGTTTGGTGCATATTAGTGTCACTGATGTATCGATGGTGCCTGCCTGCTGCTGGCAGATCTTGAGTGTCCTGTTTACTCCCTAAGCCCTTCACAAGCTCCGAGAGCTGGAAGGGAGACCCTCCCCAAGTATACCAAGCACGCATGAGCCAGACTGTGGAATACATTGGGTTGGAGGACATAGAATCACAGACTCATGATGCATCAAGTAGGAAGGGACCATCTAGAGGCCATCTAGTCCAACCCCTGTAGTGCGCAGGGACACCTTCACTAGATCAGGTTGCTCAGAGCCCCATCTTGAATATTCAAGCCTGACCTTGAATATCTCCAGGGATGGGGCCTCTACTGCCTCTGTGGGCAACCTGAGCCAGTGTCTCACCACCCTCAGATTGAAGAATTTCTTCTGAAGGTCTCATCTAAACCTGTCCTGCTCTAGTTTAAACCATCACCCTGTATCCTGTCACTCCCTGTCCTTACAAATGGCTCTTCACAGCTTTCTTTTCTTGTAGGCCCTTCAGGGACTGTAAGGGTCTCAGAAGTCTTCTCCAGGCTGAACCAGCCCAGATCTCCCAGCCTGGCTTTGTAGGAGAGGTGGTCCAGCCCTCGGATCATCCTTGTGGCCTCCTCTGGACCAGCTCCAAGAGGTCCATGTCCTTCTTGTGCTGAGGGCTGTGGAGCTGGATGCAGCACTGCAGGGGGGTCTCTTCAGAGCGGAGGGGGAGAATCATCTCACATCTTTTCTTGTAGAAGCCATGGAGAGAATTCAGTTTGGGATGAAAATTTAGAGACCACACATCACCCCCTCCCATCTTTGTGTATGACCCCAGAAGAAAATAATTGGTATTGGAATAAAGACTGCTGAAATTTGGGCTGTCTGTGGCTGCAGGCTGTCTGTGAACTGAAGGTGTAACGGCCCTGCAGGCAGGAGAGGTTTCTGCTGTGCCTTGGTTTCCTCCAGGAATGGTTCATCTGACCTTTAAACCCACCTACCACTGCCTCAGTGGTGATTACTGCTGGAGCCAGCGAGGCAATTCACAGGGCTGAGCGCGGTTTGACTAGCACGATTCCCAGCTCTGCAATGAGGTTTGACAGATGCTATCAGTGTATCTCCCCATAAATAAATATGTAATCGGGCTGCGTGCTCCACTCTCCCATCCCGAGGAGGAGATGCTGACACTCCTGTCCTTTTATCTCGCGCATCCCTCGGCAGCTGTGAAAAAGCCTCTGACCTCGGATGCTCATTTTTCTCATTTCATTTCAGCAGGAGTTGGTGCCTGTGGAGTTCTGTTACTCTGTGTTATGAAGGAGGAGGGAAGCAGCAGGCGTTTTGTTTAAATTCTTAATTGCAGGCACAGCGGGATTATGGAAATGTCAAGAGGGAAGTGACAGGGAAGACCTGACGAACACGTGGGGGTTGGTTGAGTCACTGCTTTCTTCTTTTCCATCAGGGTGGTGGGTGGGTTAAGAGTCAAACGGATCTCATGGGCTCCCTGGCCCATGTGTTGGACTGGCTGCCATGGTATGAGCTTATTAATGTTTATAGGTATGTAAAGGGTGAGGGTCAGGAGGATGGAGCCAGGCTCTGCTCAGTGATGGCCAGAGATAAGACAAGGGGCAATGGGTGCAAGGTGGAGCAGAGGAAGTTCCATGTGAATATAAAGAGGAACTTCTGCACTGTGAGGGTGCTGGAGCCCTGGGACAGGCTGTCCAGTGAAGTTGTGGAGTCTCCTTCTCTGGAGACATTCAAAACCCATCTGGACGTGTTCCTGTGGGATTTAGTCTGGGTGATCCTGCTCTGGCAGGAGGTTGGACTAGATGATCTTTTGAGGTCCCTTCCAACTCCCAGTGTTCTGTGATTCTGTATGAGGTTTGTTGTGTTTAGCAGGCCCCAGATTAGCCACACCCACTCCTCACCCCCCCACCCAAGTGGCTTGTGCCAGAGCAGAGCAGCAGGATGTGGTTCTTTGAGCGGGCATGTAGTGATGGAGCCAGTGTGAGATGCTGGCATCGCACCACTTGTGTGTGCTCAGTTCTGTGCAGTTTGCATCTCCTCGGCAACTCTAAGGGTGGCTGTTGGGGCTGGAGAACCTCAGGAGAAGGCTGACACCAAACAACTTGTCAATAGTTGAAAAATCTATGCCTCACTGCAGTTTGGAGGGCTTTGCACTTCCATCCTCCAGACTGACTTCTCCATGAGGCTTCGTTCGTCGCTTTGAGAACCTGGAGCAGGGTGGCTTTGTGAGCGTGCACCGAGATTGTGTGTGAGCTGCTGTTCTCCCTGGACATTGGAAGAGCATCCTGCAGCCCCTTAGCTCTCTGTGCTGCAGAGGAGGCAGATGAATCCTGCTGCTGCTGCTGTGGGCTCCCAGGTGCCAGAGCCTAACAAGTGGCACAGATGGGATTTGAGCTTGGAGCTGCTGTGGTAGTGGGAATTTCCAGAAGCCCTCGGGGCCCCGTTGCCCTGCCTGTTCCTGTGAAGGCTTGCCATGCTCAAAGGGTTTGCTCCAAAGCAGAGCCTGTGGCTTCACTTACTCTGCCTGCTATGAGCAGTGCTCCCCAAAGCACATCCACCTGCTGGCCTTGATGTCCCAGTCGTTTTCCCAGTTGCTGGTCAGCATTGAAAGATAGGAGTGCTAAGTCCCAACTCGCACACAAAAGTTTCTCACCCTCTGCCAAAGAACTGGGAGCCATAAATGTTTGTTGCCCAAAAAGCTCCCAGGGAGGTGCAGAGAAGACAGTAGGTGAGGGTCATAATGGGTGGCTGGTTCCAGGGGAGAAAAGGCAGGCTGGCAGAGGAATAAGGAGAAAAGAGGTTGCAGCTGGAGAGTATTAAAACATTTTCCCAGTATAGAATTAGGCCCTCGTGCTTTTGGGCTCTGACCTTGCTTATTTCCATGGCTGTTGGGGAGGGAGGTTGGTCCTGCCTTTTTGGGCTGTTTTGCTGCCTTGTTGCTTGCTAAGGAGGTGTTTTTCTTTGTTAGGACATTAGAAAGATGCGTGTGACATTTTGAGCTAAACCTTGCTGTTTCAGCAGCCGGCAATGAAGGTGATACCAGGCAATCGTTCCACAAGCAGCTGAACTAATGAGCCACTGGATTTGTATCCTACGTCCTGACCTCTGCCTCTCTCTCCATAACATTAGCTCTTCCCACGCAGCCACTGTGCTCTCTCCCCTTCCTCTGTGCCCTCTAACTGCTTGGCAATCACCGCTCTGGACTCGCCGTGGCGGGCTGGCCGGTGGCTGTACGTGTCCGTGCTGAGAAGCCCGCTTGCCATGCAGAGCAAGCCTTGGCTTGGTTCGTGTGACAGCAGAGGCACTAATTTGGCTCTGTCTCTTCCCCATTCCCAGCACACTTTATTTTATTTTTTCCCCCCAGAATTTCTTGGTATTTAATTGTCTCCGAGCCTTCTGTCAGTCTGGGGGAAAACTTTGGTTCCTAGAAGTTGGAATCTGCTGGTCAGATGGACAAGCAGTTGTACAGACAGTGTGAAAGGGGTTTCTGCAGAACGAACTCCTTTCCTTGAAAGCCTGTGTGGTGTCCATCCTCCTTCTCACCTGCATGGAGAGCCAGATGCTGCTGTGCTGCTGGCTGCTGTGGCTTAGACAGGAATAGCCAAGGTGTAACTGGGAAGAGAGTGGTGTGAGAAGGGCTCGAGGGCAGTGGACATCCTTGGGAGGAGAGATGAGATGTTTTGGATCTTCTGAGTGGTGGCTTGGCATTGCTGTTTTGCTGCCTTGTTACTCCCTCTGTTTCCCAGAGAGACTGTCCCACCAGTATTGTGTACCTTTTGACAGTGCATGCCTTTGCTGTAAGGTTCACATAAGCTCAAAGTGAGAGGTCCCATAAATCCATCGAGGGCTCAGGAGTGAGTGAGGGGTGAATAACCTACTCTTACGCCTCTGTCCTTGTCCTACATTGTTCTTTCTTTTGCCTTCACAGTCTGCAGCCCCTTGCATTGCTTTCTCAGCCCAGCTGATGTTCAACTCTTCCGTTGGCAGTGAAGCAGCCTTGGCCTCACGACCCACCTGGCAGGTGCAGGTAAGTTAAATCCGCTTTGTAACCTGCTCCAGGATGTGAGGTTTGGCTGTGCCTTGCTCCATGTACCCTTGCCCTCTGAGAGCTGCTTACACCTGTCTCACAACCCAGGCTACGTGCATTTCTGTTGTGCAGGCTTGGCACAGCATGGAGTGCGACACCCAATCTTGTGTCTGTAGTGCTGAAGAAAACCTTAGCAGGACATGGAAGAAATAAGTAGGCTGGAGCAAGCTTGTTCATGGCCCTGTGGTGCGAGCTTTGTGCTCAGTGATCCAGCACCAGCCTTAGGTCGGGTCTGGTACCACGTCTCACCTGCACCCTGCAAAATGAAATCATAGGAGTGTTGCTGTTAGATCAGCTCTGCTGAGCGCGGCCAGGCTCGGTTGGGTACAGCAGGATTTGGACACTCAGTAATGTGTCTGTGTTACTGTGCATCTGAATGTGACCCAAACCCAAGCACCAGGGAAGGAGTGTTACAGAGACAGGGGCCTGCATTGTGCCTGTGAATATACATTCAAAGTCAGCATCTTCAAAGGGCCCCCAAATTTATCGTGCTGCTGTTGTCATTTCCCATTCACTGACCTGACTGCATAAAGCAGCGCGGGACTCTGCATAACTAGTTTGACTTTAAGAGTCAGTAAATGATAGATGTCTGTATCCTTGGATGAGGATAATCCAATTGTACAGTCTGGCTGGGTTTCAGCTCTTCTCGGAAAAAGGAGGGAAGGAGTGAAATATTTACTCTGGGCGCTTTTCACCAGCGGGGATGACGGAGCGTGGGAAAAGAAAAGCCTGTCCTGGTGGGCAGGGGTTGTGGGGGAAGAGTGGGGGGAAAATCTAATCTGCTTTGTAGTAGAAAAGGGCATAAAGGGGCTTGGTGAGAAAAGAGCCATTCTCTTGATTTCTCAGAGGCGAAAAATGAAGGCGGTGTATTCAATGAGCATAACTCCGCAGTTGTCAGCGCGGTCAGGCCTGTTGATGCCAGCCAGACAATCTGACCCAGAGCTTTGATTAAAAAAAGAGAAAAAATAAAAAATCAGGATGCCCAAATGCTCTAATAAAAAAGAGGTTGTGGAAAAAAAAACCAACCAACCTTGTGCTTTGGTTAAAGAGCACCCAGCTCCAGAGTCATTTATAACAGCTGAAAGGATTAAATGTCATCAGGGAAACCAAAAAAGAAAATGAATCTGTAATTAAACGTTTAGCCCAGCCAAGACAGTATGGCATTGCCAGCCTGAATAATGTATAGGGGAAACAGCCCAAGATCTCTGCGTACTTCCTTTTTTTTTTTTTCTTTTTTTCATTAACTGAATCTATATTAATGCAAAACAAGATAGCTGGGTGCTTTTCAGCATGCTCTGGATTTGTTAGCATTCTGATGATACTGGAACTCAAAAGCTTCAGTGGAGATCAGCGCCAGCTTGTGCTCAGAGTTATGCAAACATGGAGAAGATCTGATACCTGCCAGAAAGAACAAACACAAGAGTGAGTGAAAACAAACAATGCAACACCTCCCAACCCCTGACCGTGGTGAAACTGTGTCTGGAAATCCCTGACCAGGGCATTCTCCCACCAGCCTTGTCAGTGCAAATCTCTGCAGATTGCTTAAGACTTGGGAGCAAGCTTGAGATGTATTTTCTAATTAATGTTATGAACTAAATACAATGCAAAGGTAGCAGTTGGCTGGGTAACGATGAACTCAATACATGACGTTCTTTTACCTTGGGCACATCAAAGGATGTGAGAAATGGATGATCAAATTTAGCTTATGCATAGCAATCAAAATGGTGCAAAAAGGTCATTTAACTTAACTTGATTGTATGTTATGATTCTGGGAAGACCTTTTTTTTGTTCAAATACGGAGCCTTAGTGTCAGTGATTTTAAGTCTAATCAAGCTTACCAATTAGTAGAGACATTCTTGGTGACAATTGTCAATTAACCTCAAGGTTAGAAATTCAGGATAACCCGAACCATTGCTTAAGCTCATGTCAGAGTCAAAATTATACTCCATACGGTTAAAATAAACCTTCATCAAGTTTTACATGTGTGCAGATAGCCAGGTGATGTGCTGCAAATCCCCAGCGTACCTGCTACATCTTTTTGAAAACTATTTTCCAATTTTTTCTCGTTTTCTGCAGCTAGATAGTGTTATTAACCTTCGGAGCTTTCTGTCCTACTTACGCTAATCAAGGCAGCGGTGACTGATTTTGTTAGCTCATTGATTCTTCTGGCTCCACATGGGTTATTGTTTCTGCCTCTCCCCCCAAGCTGTCGTCGTGTTCATCGTGGTACCAGACCTTGCAGGTGTTTTAAACTTCTAACTGGTTTTCCCTTTGGCTTCTGTTCTAGTTAGAAAGCGTGTGCTTGGCTTTTACAACCAGACGCCACCAGCACCTTGTAGTTGGGCAGGGATATCTGTTCTCTTCCCTTAGAATCACAGGATCATAGGGCTTGGAAGGGACCTTGAGAGCTCATGGGGTCCAGCCCCCTGCCAAAGCAGCTCCCCAGCTCATATTGCACAGATTGGTGTCCAGACAGGGCTGGAATATCTCCAGAGAAGGAGATTCCACACCCCCCTGGGCAGCCTGTCCCAGGGCTCCCTCACTGTGTAAAAGTTCCCTGTGTATCCTTACTGCTGTGTCCTGGAGCAAACCCTCACCGAAGAGCACTGCAAATTCAGAACAGCAGGAGCTGATGGTACAGGCACTGCTGTGGAACATCTTCCCTATGAGGAAAGGCTGAGTGAACTGGGGCTGTTCAGCCTGGAGAAAGAAGCCTGAGAGGGGATCTAATCAATGGTTATCAATATCTGAAGTGTGGGACACAGGGGGACATGACCAGCCTCTTCTCAGTGTCTGTGGGGACAGGACAAGGGACGATGGCCTCAAGTTGGAGCACAGGGAGTTCCTCACCAATCTGGGGAAGAACCTCTTCCCAGTGAGGGTGAAGGTGAGGGAGCCCTGGGACAGGCTGCCCAGGGGGATGTGGAGTCTCCTTCTCTGGAGATATTCCAGCCCCTTCTGCATGCTGACTTGTGCTGTATGAGCTGGGGAGCTGCTCTGGCAGGGGGGTTGGACCCAGTGAGGTCTGGAGGTCCCTTCCAACCCCTACAACTCTGTGATTCTGTGATGTGCCCTGATGTGTCAGCTTCGGCTGTTGTTTGCCTGTTGATGGCCAAGAGAAGTTATTTTTGTTCTGGTGAGCCTATGATTAGTTTCAGTGAAATCAGCTAATGAAATTATGCCCAGGCTGAATGTGAAGCTCTGACTATCACTGTGCTAAAGTAGTGTTTTACCAAACAGTGTCTGCTTGGAAACGTGCAGTAATCAGAAGCTACTTGACATGATTCTGTGAACAGAAAAAGAACTCCATAACTGCACAGCCCGACTTAGGGGCTGTTCATAATGTATTTAGCTCTGGGCCTTAGCAAAAGAGCCTGAAGCAAAAGACTGTGGGAGGTGATGTATCCTGAAGAGATGCTGTCCTTTATATGAAGGGCTGCCTTCCTGAGCACTGTCCTGTTCAGGCAGCTGTCAGGCTCTCTGGGTGTCTGCTCTGCCTTGTTAAAGGTGATGCTGTATTAATTGAGGGCCGAGTAAATCTTGGGTTACTTCAGAAGGTCGCCCCTGCATTCCCAGGAAGGGCAAATCCTTGATGTAAGACTCAAATATACTCAACTCTGTATTCAAGGAAAGATAGCCGTCCCTTCCGGAACAGGTGACTGTCCCTCTCTGCTCTGCCCTCCTGAGGCCCCAGCTGGAGTCCTGTGCCCAGATCAGGGGCCCACAATACAAAAAAGAGGTAGAACTGTTGGAGAGGGTCCAGAGGAGGCCACAAAAGTGATTAGAGGGCTGGAGCACCTGCTCNGAACCATTTGGATGTGATCTGTGTGGAAGCCTCTGCCAGAGCACTGTCTGACTGCTGAGGGTCAGGCGTACGGCGAGAGTCCAGCAGCGTTTGTCTTAACACGGGCATGGAGGCTTGGTGTGTCCCGGCTGCGGCCAAGAGCTCGCCACACGTGTTGGTGAAGGGGTGCTGGTGCCTATAGGAAGGGAGGGTGTCTGTAGGCCCAGTGCCTATGGTGAAGGCACGCGGGCAGCATCATTAAGATGTTGCACTTTATTTTAGTGACCCCTGGGTTACAAGGAGAATTTTAATAGGCTTTGGGTTACATCTCAAGAATCCTGCAACATTTTCAGGTTAATAACGCTGACATGTCTTATCGCTCCTTCGCCATCAGAGCTATAATGGGGAAAACCCAGCATATTGTTAGGAGTTTGAAAACTGCCTTGAAATCTGTCAAGGGTGATAAACTATCTTTATATCAGAAAATAGCTTCCCTCTTGCTATCTTACAGAACAACACACAGCTCCAAAAAGGATGCTCCTGCCTCACGGCTTATTAGGAAAAGACAGACTCCCAGGGTGAAAGGTGTGAGACCTGCGGGGATGTTTGTGCACCACTTGAAGGGGGGAGACTCTGGGATTTCAAGGAGATGAGGTTTTGGGTGAGTGAAAAGACTTCTGGAAAAGGGCAACAGCGTATCTCGATGACACGCGTAACCAGTACATCCTACCTTGTGCTTGGTGAAGCACCGTCTCCAAGTGGAGCTGAAGTAATGGGAAATGAGATGCTCTTGAGCTGAGGTGTAAAGGAGCACCCTGAATTGGGAGATACATGGTTCTGCTCCCACTTGTCACGCAAGAGGGTGGAACTGAATAGCCTCTTTTGTTGGAAATCTCAGTGCCACGCAAAGATCAGGAGGTGTTTTGGGATGGGATGGGCTGAGCTGCGGCATTGTGGTGGTTTGGAGAGTGTTTCTTTTTGGCTGCTTCAGGTTGTTTGGGTTTTTTTTTTAATGCAAGGAAAGTGTTTCCTTCCAGGAAGTCATTTTGAGATGAAAAGCCAAAATCCAAATGAAATGCTACCAAACTCAACCTCTGAATGACTTCTCTTGAGTGTGTGGCTTTCCTGAACAAAGACAACTGAGACCATAGCAGGAACATCTAGAGGAAGGCATTCTGAGGATGGGAATGCTTCTGACAGCGCTGACAAATAACCAGATACCCACAATTTATTTGAGAGCGTGGGGTTTCCAGCTGGAAATCTTGTCACAGAATCACAAGGTTGGAAAAGACCTTTAAGATCATAAAGTCCAACCATTCCCATCCAGAGCTAAACCCATATCCCTGAGCACCTCATCTACCCTTTTTTAAACACATCCAGGAGAGGTGACTCAGCCCCCTCCCTGGGCAGCCTATGCCAGGCCCTGACAACTCTTCCAGGGAAGAACTTTTCTCTCACATCTGACCTGACCCTGCCCTGGTACAGCTTGAGCCCATTTCCCGTTGTCCCAT
>VZTU01009326.1:137634-169287 GCA_013400835.1 Zapornia atra
TGTCATCTGCAAAATTACTGAGGGAGCATTCAATCCCTTCATTGAGGTAATTGATAAAGATACTGAGCAACACTGCACCCATGACTGAGCCCGGGGTCACGTGCCACAGGTGTCAGTTCAGATGGACCAGTCTGAAAAACCACCTCTTCTTGCTCCTGATCCTGCATCTCCTGCACTCCAGATTCCTGTGTCACCTTCCAGGATGCTCGTGAGGCAAAACTTTTCTGCAGAGCTCAATATTTGAGAGAGAACAGGTGAACAGAGCAGCCAACCCAGTTCAGGTGGGAGCCGTCTTTGCAAGAGACGTTAATCCAAAGATTTCAGAGCTCAGATGACTTGGAGAGCTAACCCACACCGCATCCCTCTGCTGTGACACCTCCCCTTCCCCCCCAATTGGAAACCAAAATGAGGAAGCAGACCTTGGCTCACAATTCTATTGCAGGGCAAACTGTCTGTTGAAGGGCGATATGCTAACGAGCTCCTCGTTTACTTTACTCAGACAGCGGAACCCTTCCCTTGGCTGATCCTGCCTGCACACAAAGCTCCTTTGGGAAATGCCCCATTCATTCCCTCTCTCAGCTCACTGTGGCGTTTACCTTGGCTCAGGTTATGTTTGGAGCCAGGTTTGGAGTCACTTTGTTTCACTAGCAGCATCCCCTTCCTGCCCAAGAGAATGAGGATGGAGCTGAAGGGCGACGGGATGCGCTTTGGTTTGGATCGCTTAGGTCTGTGGTTGTATGAGTTGGCAGTGTGGTGGGGCTGGCTGTGGGGCTGGCTGCACAGGGAGGAAGCAGGAGGTCAGTAAGGTTTTGGGGTGCTGGGGTTTTCTCCCTGTGGACCTGATGTTGCTGTAGGCTGGGACCTTTTCCTGGGAGTCTTTGAGAGATGCAGCTGACATTGGCCCATGCTCAGTTCTGTAGTGTGGGTGGATTTTTGCTGTGCAAGCAGGGACCCTCAGGGCAGTCTATAACCATTCACAGCCCAAGACCTTTCCTTAGTTCTCCCATTGCCTGGGGGAGCATTCCCAGTTTTAACTTCTGCTGGTGTTTTCACCTTGACCCCACTCCCTACCAGTCCCTTGGTAGGATACAGCCCACTCCCTTCTGGGATTTGCTCTTGTGGGTGTATGGACTCATACCTTCAGCTCCTCTTGAGACCTTTCTTGTTACCTGTTCAGCTGGGAAGGGGAGTCTGACGGTCTCCCCCATCCACAATGGCTAGCTTTTATCTCATTAGCAGAGGAGAACTGAGTTTTCATGAGGCCTTCTCCAACCCTTGGTATGGTTGGAGGTAATAATACTTTCCTTCAGGTGTGGAGAGACACCTTAGTCAGCAGAGAGGTGCAAGTGTTTTTCTGGTTGAATATGAAGATGTTCAAAATCCTTCTTTAGCTGATACCCTGATTTTTGCTGTAGGCCAGACACTGGCCTGCAGGGATATCCTGGATTCAAATCACCAGCAGGACTTTCTAATGAGGTTTCCTTTCTCCCTTTCATTAGAGAAAGGTCTACACATCAGGTGTACCTGCACATTGAAGCTTACATAGAGCCATGACACATGCCTTGGATGTGTGCCTGATGTTTAAGAGACTCTTGTGGGGGACCAGTTTGTAGTCCTTGTTCTTGCTGGATCTCGCTTCCGTGGCACAGAGGCAGGCTCAGCTTAGAGTGTAAGGCACCAGGTGGTCTCATGCTGGTCCTAACGAAGAGGTTATGGTCCCCCTTGCATGACTGTGTTGTGGTTGATCTATGAAGACTGGTATGTGGGGTTCTTGAAGGTAAGGTAGCTTTGCAGGAAGGAAATCTGAGGCTTTTAGATTTTAACATTGTCAGAAGTCACATTGATGGTCACGTTTGGAGTTTAGCAGGTGGCTTTTCTGGGTTTTGATGTGTGTAGCAACCTTTCCAACACCAGTTTCTTTTGTTCTGAACCCACATTCTGGGTGTCAGGCTTTTGGGAGTAGGAGGTTGGCTGCCCTTTCCTCCAGATGGCTCATCAGAAGACTTTCTCAGGGTACTCACTTCCACAGGGAGGAAGTATACAAAAGCAGATGAGATAAAAACAGCAAAGCTGAAGGTCAGTTTCTGAACTAAGTTGGTTTTTACTGCCATGAGCCAGTACCAAGCCAGGAGCTGCTGCCGTGTTTGTGCTCATAAATTGGCTGGTGTAGGAGGGTAAGCAGTAGGAAGGATGGGGGAAGCAATGTTTTTAAATAGGTATTTTTGGAGGATATCAACATTTGGCATTTCCCGATTTCAGAACAGTGGAGGAGGAACTAAGAACTTCATCCCACCTCCTCCTTCCCTCCATGCCAATTAGGACCAGTCTGCTACTCTCCGTCACATGGATCAGCCACTTACCAACTTGTGCCAAGCAGCACCTTCCTTCAGGAGTGGTTTCCTTCCAGTGCTTGAGAGAAACAAAACCAGCCCTCTGAGGTTTCCTGGGGGCAGGAATGTACTTACTGGCTGTTTTGGTGAATTAGCATATCTCCTTTCAAGAGCTTCTCCCTTCCCCTGCCTTTAGCCCATCTGTGTCTTACCTCTGTAGAGGTCCTGGAGGCAGTCATGTCTCTACTTGACCTTTCAGCTTCTTTGTTTGCACCCTTGCAAATGGGTGACCCTCTGTGACCTAGGGTGGTCTCAGTAAACCATTAATTCTCTGTGCAAGCAGGCATGGGGACACTTCCTGTGCAGCTCAAGAGCCTGCCTGTATGTTCATCTGAAGTATCCTGTCCCTCCATCCCCACCTCCCCATCTACCTCCCAGGTAGTTGCTGGAAGTCCCCTGCCAATGTGCACTTCTATGAGCTGCCTCCTGTAGCCTGGAGGTTCTGAAACCCCCTTGGTCTCTGTTCTTGGCTAGTCTCCCAAATATTTGCATTTCTTTTCTCCACATCCTGCCATCCCCTGCTGCCACTGCACTTTGGGTCTTGGCAGCCTGGTCTTGTCAGAGGGGTCGATCCAAAAACACTGCAAGGTGTTGGAAAGTCTTCACTGTGGTTAAAGGAGAAGCTGTTGTTCTAGCAGCATCTGAAGTTCCTAGCTCCTCTCCTTTTTTTGTCGCTGGCGATTCCCATCACTGCTCCTTGGCAGGGGTGCAGCAGCCCTGGGAAGTGCTCTTCCCTTGCTGGCTGAGTGCAGGGGTCTTCAAATCACACATTGCTCTTGGCATGAGAATGTTTGTTCCCCACCACATCGTGTCGTGCTGCAGGGAAGATGAGTGGTCCTTTCTGGTGGAGCACTGATTTCCCCAGAGCACCTTGGGCTGATGCATGTGGGATGTAGGGATTGCAGCAATTTATGCTCTTGCATTTTGGAGCTCCTCCATCCAGAACCATTTGTTGTCCTAGCCCAGAGCAAGCTGGGACCAGGCTTAGAGCTTTTCAAGTGGTCCTGAGTGCTACCTGCCCCAAGGCATGCTGGGGGAGGATGGAACCTAGCCGCTGCTTCGTGCTCCTTTTGAGGGGTCGTACAGCCAGTTGTAACTTTCTGAAGGGTGCCTACAGTGTGGTGCAGAGAGCAGGGAAACTTGGCCACAGAAGCCAGGAAAGCTGGGATGAGAAGGATGAAGGAGGACAGGAGCTGCTTTCCAAGGCAGAGCTGTTAATAAAAAGAAGTGTGGAGCTAGGTCTAGCTCTTACTGTGAGGTTTGGCTTGGGTTGGGCGAAGAAGGGAGGAAGAGAAGTGATAGCAGCCAAGAAACGGGAAGCTGTTATCCACAGAACAGTCTCTTCTGGCTCCACTTCCACGAGGAAGTGATTTCCAGTGATGTCCTCAAACCTTTTATTCCTCCCAAAGCTCAAGCCTGAGCCATCCTTCGTTTTCCCCTGTTTATCTCTCAGAAGAAATGGAAAACCCAGTGTGGCGTGTCAAGGTGAATGGCATTCCCAAAGCCCAGGGCAAACAGAACCTGGTTCCAGTAAGAAAAGGTGGAGAAGGGATAGCTCACAGCAGGGAGATGGCCTGCCTCCCCTTGCCTCTTAGCAATGCAGTAGAGAGCAGTGGGCATCCTTGTAATGTCTGTTATCTTCAGTAGCAGAGCTTCCCAGAAAGCTTTGGGTTTCTCTTCTCCCTCCCCAAAACCCAAACAACTTGGATTATGAGGTTCTGTTTGGGGTTTGTTGGGTTAGAAAGGGTTTTGGCAGAGCAACACTGTCCAAAACTCTGCTGCTTTGGAGGTTTCACTTGTTTAACTCTCTTTTTTCCAGGTGGATAGCTTGCAGATTTCGTGTGAGCTGTAAGGTTTTGTTTCACATTGTCAGAAGCAGTGTATAAATGTTCCAAACGAATCCTGTCTGCTTTGTTTAAAAGGGGATGAGTCTAGCAGCAGGGTGTTTCTGAAGAAAGGGACGTGCTCTGTTTGGGTTGCATTTGAGTCTATTAGAAATATCTAAGCCCTGAGGACTTCAGGATCAAACGCTGCTTTTGAAATCAGAAATAAAACCTACAATTAAAAAAAAAAAAACCCACACAAAAAAAACCCCAACCCACAAGGCTTCCCTGTTAATGTCTGCCTGCTAGTTCTGTGTGCAGCAACGGAGCTGCTGGGGAAGAACTCGGAGCAGGGGTTTTATCCCTTGGTTTTTTTATGTGATGATTAAAGTCAGTGCAGAAGTCCTGCTGATCGGTACGGTGGTGTCTGCTGGGAGCTGTCTCTTGTGCCAGCACAGATGCACAGGACAGCCCAGCTAGCACAGCGTGGAGGGGTTTGATTTTGTGATGATTAAAGAATTTGGTTGTGTTTATGTTTGCACAGGTTAGTACTAAGCCCATGCTGTCCTGAATCAGCAGTGAGGGATCATCTGCATTTCTAATTGAAGTGCCTTTGATTGCCTTCAGACCCCGTTAGTGATTGCTTTCTGGGAGTTGCTGTGTTTGCAGAAGCTGCCCTGGAAAAGTCAGCGCACTGTGGAGGTGGGGGAGCTGGGGATTTTGGTGTGTGCTGTAACCACCAGGTAACCCCTAGCTCGGGGAGATGGAGCTCAGGAAGCCTCTCCCCAAGCCTGGCCTTGCAGCGTGACTGCACAAGCTCTTTGTTTGCTCGTTTTGCTTTCGCTTGCAATTCCGGGGCTGCTGCAGACAGCATCAGCACAAAGGAAGCCTGGCCTCTGGGATGCCCTGGGTCCAGACGACTCCTGTGTATGCTGCCTCAGGCTCAAGTCTCTGCACCTCTCCCAGAAACTGGGGCAAGGACTCTTTCTCTCTCTTGGGGGCTACTTAGTTCTTCAGGAATAATTTTAGGATTCACTGTTCATCAGTTCAGCTGGTGGAGGCCTGATCCAGGATGGGGGGAGAAGGAGACCCGATGTCATCGCTGCAAGCCAAGCAGGCTGTGCTGTCACTGAAGTATTCCTGCTGCTTCTGACTGTGCTCTCGGTTCACAGATGGGGGCTGAGCCCTGGGCTCTAGGCCTGCCTGGTAAAACCTGGCTTTGACTTATCCCAGACTGCTCTTGAGATATTCCAGGAGAAGACAGGTAACAAGGAAGACTCATGTTGTACCAGGTCACTTGAGCAGTCTGCTTCTGCTTAAACCTCCGAGGGACAGAGTGGAGGGGAAGCAGTGATGGGAAAGACATGGAAAAAGCAGTGGATATCCCCCATTACTGTCCTCCTGGCCTGTTTTCTGGTAAGGTGCCTTGCATGCCTGGTGGGATAGGCATTTCTGGAAGGGGGTAGCCGCTGTTACTCCTCTGAAGACAGTAGATGTAGGGTTCTTGGAGACCAGCCTTACTGGTCTGAGCACAGTGATTGTTTTTTATGGTGGTTTGAGCTGCTGTCACACCCCAGTGACGGAAAGCCTGTGTAATGAAGCAATGGTGATGTCTTGCTGCGTTGGGACTGAGCCTCTGGGCTCCACGTTGCTCACCTCCTGGGCCTGCCCCCAGAGAGTGCAGTGGAATCAAACACTGCAGGCTCCTCGCTGCTTTGATTTGCTGGATCCTAATACCCTTCCAGAGAAGGGCAACAACACAACTGGGCTGATGAGGGGTCTGGAGAACAGGCGTCATGAGGAGAGGCTGAGGGAGCTGGGACTGTTCAGCCTGGAGAACAGGAGGCTGAGAGAAGACCTTAACGCTTTTCTACAGCTACCTGAAAAAGGGGAGTGTAGTGAGGTGAGGGTTGGTCTCTTCTCCCGAATAACTAGTGACAGGGCAAGAGGGAATGGGTTCAAGTTGCTCCAGGGGAGGCTTAGATTGGGTATTAGGAAAAACTTCTTCACAGAGTGATGAAGCGGTGGAACAGGCTGTCCAGAGAGGTGGTGGAATCGCTGTCCCTGGACCTGTTGAAAAAATGCGTAGATGTGGTGCTTTGGGAGATGGTTTAGAGGTTGCATGGTGTAGGGCTGACAGTTGTACTTGATGATCTTGAAGGTCTTTTCCAACCTTGATGATTCTATGATTAAAGGAGGTGTCTGTGCCCTTGTCCTCCCCTCCTGGGCTGAGGGGTGGGATTCTGCTCGTCCACAGAGATCAGTACTCAGACCTGTGATGGCTAGAGCTCAGTGTGCACAGAATCTCAAATGCTTACAAACACCAGCAATCATTTGGCTTTGTTCTGGACGAGATAGACCCCCCAGTAACAAAGAGTCTGGAGATCATCATCATCATCCTTCTGCAGGCAGAAGAGGGGTGGGATGGAACCACTCCATTGTTTGTTCTTCTTGTCTGTGATGGAGACTGTGTCATGCAGGGGCAGGATGTGGGAGGAGAAGCCCAGGGTCTGTCTGATGTTGGGAGGCTTCAGACGCGGGGATCAAAGCTGGAGCGCGGAGTGACTGGCAGGGAGTGTTGGATCGCGGTGCCTGGTGCTGGCTGTCTTCATGTGGCATTTCAGACAGCGGGGGCAGTTTGCTCAATTTTTCTCCGTAGATGCTGCTTTGTTTGGAAGGTTGTAGACATATGTCAGTGGTGATGGATAGATTTGTTTGACTTCCTGTCAAATCAATGATTACTCATAGAAATCTCTTTTATTAGTTTATCATAGGAAGTTCTCTGTCATCTCTCCCGGCAGAGGCTGGGCTAGCTGGTGGCAGCGAGCGGTGCTGTGAGAGTTATTGCTGGGGATTACTTGCTGCTGCTTCTCTTTTGGTTCTGATACGGTGGTTATTCTTGCCTTGGGTTTACACTACGGAAGGTTTGCTCCTCTTCTTGCCCCCATCACAAGCAGGGCGTTTTCTTTCCCATTCCAGTCTGGTCCTTTGGAAACGTGCAGGGATATGCTCTGAGGACTAAGGTTTATCTTCTGCTGTAGTCTGTGTAGCTGTTGTCTGGCTGCACCTTGGCATTTTTGACCTAATGAAAGTCTTAGTTTCTTGGGAGTTGTAGGAGTAATGGGTGTGAATCAGAGGACAGGGTGGGGTTTGAGTTAGAGGAAAGCCATGGTGATGTGTTTCCCATATCTTCTGCACTTGGGTTTGGTTTGCTTCATGCTCAGAGAGGAGGTGGAGCTCCTTGTCTCTGATGTTTTCATGCCACATCCCAACGGATGCGCTCTGCAGCAGGATGGGGCGGTGTGATCCCTGCAGGCTCTTCCGTGACCATGGGAGCTTTGGGAGTGCTGGTCCTGGGTCTGAAGCGGCACAGCCACTCCGCGGGTTACGTCTGGCCTCTCTGCTGACAGCATGGCATCCCTATGGACATGACTGACACCCAGAAGGCTGGCTGGCTTACAAAAAAGCCTCTTCATCTGTGCCTTCAGGTGGAGGTGATTTTTGGGCTCTTTGGGGTGCAGCAACTTTGCTGATAACCATTCCCTGATGCTTTTCAATACCTGAAGTGCAGACAGGGAGACTTCTCTTCAGGTGTAGCTCACATGTGCAAGAGGTGTACAGATAACTGAGGCTTCGGTTATTTGTCTGTTGAAAAATTCAGAGAATCGGTTCAGATCAATCCAAATAATACTTTTGCTACTGGAATTTTAAATGATCTGGGGACAAACGGTTTGGTATCACTGTGGGAAGGGAGATGCTTTCAAGTAAGTCCCACAACTAATCTTCAAAATGATTTTTCTAAATAAAATCTCAGTTTGATTTTAAAAAGTATATATTCAAGCAAAACATGATCTGGGTTGTTCTGCAGCTTTCTCACCTCTAACAGAAATCCATAGAACTGAGAGTTTCTTGTCGACCTGCTCTGTCCAGAGGGAATTCTCCCCAGGCTGAGCTGGTGCAGCTCTTCCCTGCCTTCTCTGTGGCTGGGCACGTGCAGAGCTCTGGAGGCTGCTGCTCCTGCCAAGCTAACGATGCTGACCCTGGAGTTCAAGTAGGACAGACTTATGCTTTCAGGTCAAGAGATCCTTGGCTCAGTCTCTGCTGATAAACCAACAAGGAGATGACTATATGAGAGCAGAGCTTCGCTTTCTGAACGTACAGAAATCATTTCAGCCACCAGTGAAGCAAGACAGCTGCGGGAATTGAGGTGTGTGTGACATGGCTACACAGAAGCACGCTTTGTGGGGCTTTGCATTTGTTGGTGATGCTGGTGTAGCCTCCTTTTCTTGCCAAAGGTGTCTGTGTGCTTGAGAGACATGCTTCCCGGTACTCCCAAATCCTGAGTCAGGCTGAGCTGTACTTTAATGTGCTGCCCATTGTCTTTCCCAAGGAGAGAAATACCTGCGGTTCTTCTTTGAGAAGAGATGTAGCCAGGTGGTAGGGATGGCATTTCTGGATCTGAGCTTGAGGGAGACTTTGAGCCCTGCTTTAGATTTAAGCTGAATTGTACTCCTAACTTTAGATGGGCATCTGCTTGTCAAGGCTGGAGCGCCAGAGGGGCTGCTCCACCAAATACTTCTCATGCTGGTGTGCCCTTCATCTGGAACTGATGCAGACCTATGTCCCATCTTGGTCCTAGTTGGTGACCTTGAGTTCTGCATGGCTGGATGTCTGGAATTTGGACCCGATGGAGCAAACCTTGAGGGAGAAGGATGCCTGGCTGATGTACTGTGTCATGGTGATGGCCAGCCTTGGACTAAATCAAGCTTGGAGAGAGAGAGAGAGAGAGTCATTGAAATCTTCATTGCAAAGATAAAAGCCTTCTCTTAGATCAAAGGCGGTGGGGGGGAAGAGGTGCACACTTCCTGAAAGCAAATAACAAACTGAACCACTGGACTCCAAACAGAAGGCTTGGATTTATCTCTCACACTGAGCTGAGGGTATATCATAGCCCTCCATCAGTAGCTAATCACTTGCTCAGAATTACTATCCTGACAGGAGACAGCAATTGCCTCCCTTCTGATGGGTTACTAGAGCTCCGTATGGTAGGAAAGCAATAGCTTGTTGCCCTTCCCAGTAAAGGAATCTCTTCCTTTGGCTGGGAAGTACTACCAGAGAGAGAAATCAATTTGCACTGTTATCAGACTCTTCTACCCAGTAGTTAATGGGACCTAACGTGTGATTTGATTCTTGGGCAGCTTGCAAATTAGTGAGAAGCGCAGGGTGCAGGAGAAGTCACCCTGAGAAGGAGCAGAGGTGTGGAGGAATCCCCGGGAGAAGGACGCAGCGCTCGCTAGCCCGGGGGGGGCATTAGTTTTGCCAGCACGTAATGCAGAATGCAATGATTGTTCCAAACAGAAATGATTTAACCTTGAATGAGAGAAACATAACCAAACAGCAGCAGTGGAACAATAAAGAAATTCCATCTCTGATCTCCCGTGACCCGCGTTCTGCTCAAGTGGCTCAGATGTCACCGATACATTATTTTCATGAGTGACTGTAAGTGCATTATGCATGAGCGTGTGGCCACTGGTGAATAAATGGGGAATTCAAGGGAGTGTATATAATCTATTTGATTTCGTGGAGCTGGACTGTGCTCCCTTTTCTTTGAAAGATGGTTGTTGCTTGGCAGAAGAGTGTGGTTGTGCCTGGGAGTTTGGTGCAGATTTGTCATGCGCTCCCCTGTGGATACAAATCCTTGCAGCCCCCAGCAAGTGCCTTTGCTCTTCAGCTCAAGTGGTAGCGGCGGCTCGCTGTCGCTGTGTGCTGGATTTGCTCTCAGTGCGTGGGTTCAGGGTGAAGCTGAAGCTTGTTCTCCAGCTTTTGGCACGTACCTAGGCAGTAGGTAAGGTGATAGCAGAGTTACCCCCACTGCTGGAAGGGGTGTGGGGGGAGAGAACAGACTTGCTATGTCAAGAGTTCCTCACTTACCTGATAAAGGCTGAATGTTCTCCTACCACATTGGTTTGGAAAGCAAGACACCTCACAAACTATGCTGGAGGTGAGGAGACCTCAGGACAGCCTGAGTTCAGATCCCACTCGTGCTGTCTGTTTTCTGAGTGTGTTGTAGGGTGCTTCTGCCTCCCGCCCTGTGTGGCAGGTGACTCCATCCTTTCTGCACATGAAGGCAACACAAACGTGTTCTGCATGACTGCCAGCAGTCCTGGCTCCTGCCTGTCCATCCATACTTCGCAGTTCCCCCCCTATCCCTCATCCTTACAGACGTATTCTATCCCAGAACCACCACACTGAAGCTGTGTTTTCCCCAGGAATAGGCTGGGAGTCCAGCACTGCAGTGGGTTCATCTAGAGATCCCTCCCACTGCCCAAAGAGGAGCCGGGTGTGAGGGTGTTGGGGGGGGGCTTAGTGCCAGGCACAGTGACTGGTGTACAGGTGTGTGCCAACGTACACAGGCTCTACCATCTGTATTTGCAGTGGACAAGGGAGAAATAAAGCTGGATCAGGCTTATCCAGAGGCAAAATACTGGTGGTGTGATAATGCGTCAGCCATGCTGCCTGGGTGTCCTCTGTGAGACCCAATGAAGGCTGTTTTTGCAGTGGTCCTGCAAAGCTAGACTCTTTACTGGCTCTCCTTTGTACCTGGTGGATGCCCTGTACCAAAGTAGTGGCTCCTGTTTCTGGACTTGGAGCTTTCCCCTTCCAGCAGAGAACCTGCCTTTCTCGGGGACCATAGCATGCTGCACAGGTTTCTCTGTGTCCCTGGGCTGTGGGCTGCAGCAGCACTGCCCCGTGGGAGCTCTGGTATGTGGTGGGAAGTAACAGCCTGCTAGAAATGAAAGCATGTTTGTTCATTAGGTGAAACAATACATCAGAGGGAAAGGGATTTTAAAACAACAAAAGGCCCACAGCATATTTTACCTCATCTAATCTTACAAGCTGTGTTTGATAGGCTTTTCTTTGCTTTCAGCTTAGATTCTCCTAGCAAAGCCTGACTTTTCCTCCTGGGCTGTTTTTCTGCTCTCTCCATCCCTTGCTTGGTCAAAATGCTCCCCAGGAGCACCATGGTGGTCTCAGGCCAAAAGGCTGCTGTCTAGTGCCGGGGGGATAGAGGGGTTGTGTCACACAGGTCAGGGTTTGGCTGTGGATCTAATGGACCACCCAACGCATCAGTGTCCCTGCAGTTGGTAGCTCCAAGGGAGAAGTTTTTCCCCCCCAGGAATTTGTTTAGTTTGGTGCTGTGGGTTTGTTCTGAAACTGAGGACTTTTGGCTCTGGAAGAAAGCTCTGTGTGGCAGTTAGGACTGCAGAGGTGGAAGAGGTGCGTGGCTGTTTCATCACCCCAAACACTTGTCCTGTGGCTTTGGGCTGCGGCTTGGGTCCAGTCTGTGATTCACAGCTGCACTGAGCTGGAGTTGCAGCCCAGCAGTGTTAGACCAGGGCTGTATTAAAAAGGGATTTTCCAGTACTGGTCATGATCATCTTGTTGACCCATCCTGCAAGGAGTTCAAAGGGATGCACACAACTGCTCTGTAGAGCTTCCAATTTCCAAGGGATATTGAGGAGCATCTACCTTTGATCCTGTTTTCCTCCAGGTGCAGATACAAGGAGAAGAGATGTGTACCTGGACATTGAGTCCCCTTCTTTAACTTGAAAACAGCAGTGCTGTTTTCTCCCAGCTTCACGAGCAGACACTGCTTCAGTGGAACCTAAGAAACGCTGCTTTGGTACCCCCAAAGCTCAGTAACCTGGCTGCGCTGACGCTGCTTCTGAGAAGAAATAGGGAGCTCTAAGGTATCAGGGGAGTTACTCTGCAGGCACACACAATACCTGAGAAACAAAGCATCGTGTATCAGTCTAATGCCTGAAAGCATAAAGCAGTGGTCCAGCAGGACCCTGCCAGCTTGTGCTCGTCCCTGCAGAGACTGTTAGCTGATGAAACAGAGTGCTGGGATTGGCAGTGACAGTTTGGGCCAGGCAGGGCTCCGATATAAAAGCTAGGTGACACATCCCCCTTTCACTTGATAACCCCAGGGCTGGTGTTGCTGTCCCACCAATTCCTGCTGTTTCACAGCAATCTCTTACATTCCAGGTCATTTATACATAGACTTTGTGGGTTGGGAGCATGGCACTAGTGAAATCAGGACCCTAAGCCAAGTTTGCATTTGTGGGTTGGAGCCTGCTAGTCGTGAAGGATCCCCGTTGACCTGCTGGAGAGGAGCTCTGTGGAGAGGGACCTGGGGGTCCCGGTAGATGACAGGGTGGCCATGAGCCAGCAGTGTGCCCTGGGGGCTGAGAGCCAATGGGATCCTGGAGGGTATCAAGAGGAGTGTAGCCAGCAGGTTGAAGGAGGTGATCCTCCCCCTCTGCTCTGCTCTGGTCAGGCCCCACTTGGAGTGTTGTGTTCAGTTCTGGGCTCCCTGGGATAAAAAAAAAGACAGAGATCTCCTAGAGAGAGTCCAGAGGAGGCTATGGAGATGATTAAGGGTCTGGAGCATGTCCCCTATGAGGAGAGGCTGAGTGAACTGGGACTGTTCAGTCTATAAATATCTTAAGAATGGGATGCAGGGGGAAATGGCCAGCCCCTTTTCAGTGCTCTGTGGAGACAGGACAAGGGGCAATGGCTGCAAGTTAGAGCATAGCAAGTTCCACACCAACATGGGGAAGAACTTTTCCCCAGTGAGGGTGAGGGAGCCCTGGGACAGGCTGCCCAGGGGGGTGTGGAGTCTCCTTCTCTGGAGAGATTCCAGCCCTGTCTGGACACCAACCTGTGCAATATGAGGTGGGGAGCTGCTTTGGCAGGGGGTTGGACCCGATGAGCTCTGGAGGTCCCTTCCAACCCCTCTGATTCTGTGTTTCTGGCGAAGCTCTGGTTAACCTGAAACAACTCCATCTCTCTTCTTTTTCAGCTTTTGTCCTGTCTGTTCTCTTGTACGTGCTCTAGGGCAGGAATTTTCTCTCATTATGTATGTGCATGCAGAACGATGAGGCTTTGATCTCTGCTGCTGCGTCCTGTATTACAGCAGAAAGAGTATTTAATAATGGGAAGAATCTGATTAATAATTTTAAACTTCTATGCAGAGGTGCTTCTCTAAGACACACGCAATCCCTGTCTGGTCCCTGAGACAGTAAGTTTGTGTTGGGAGCGCAGTGGGCTGCCTGTCCTGTTTAGAAAGTCCATATGTGATGGGATCAACACTGGCTGTAGCGGCTGGGAGGGCACTTTATTTGCCCAGTTCTTTTGGTTCTCCAGTGGCTTATTAAAACCTGAGCCAGACCCTGCAAAGTCTGACAGAACCCCATCCAGAGGGCACAAGTGTGGGGGATAGGATGGAAGAGCCAGTTGATTCACATGCTCTGTCTCTATCGTTAGCCTTGATTGAGCTGCAGAGGGGAAGGGCTGTCTGACAGTGCCAAGCATTGGCGGGAGGAGAGGGCTTTTCATCACCTTGCATCAGATTTTGCTCCCAGGTTCTTTCAGGAGAGGCTTCGTGAGCTCAGGGCTGTTACCTGCTCAAGCTAAGGTGCCGGTGGAGCCTGAGGAACACGTGGCTGGCTTGCTTTGTGAAGGGAATTAGCTGTGCCTTGTACTGCTGATGTTTTAAGTGAGCCTGACACAGCTCATTTTCTCGCTGTGCCTTTGTCTTTTAATTTTGGAGGATGTGCTTTTCCTGACAGAATTTCCAATTTGCTTCGCTTTCTCTGTCTGCAGTGGGAGGGGA
This sequence comes from Zapornia atra, assembly GCA_013400835.1. Taxonomy (NCBI): domain Eukaryota; kingdom Metazoa; phylum Chordata; class Aves; order Gruiformes; family Rallidae; genus Zapornia; species Zapornia atra. The sequence goes on from VZTU01009326.1 coordinate 151,527, forward strand.
GAAGAAGAGGTGGTTTGAGGGGCTTGCTGCATGTATTATTAATTGTCCTCAATTCAAGGCAGTGTAGTCTTTTCTGCCTGGTATTCCCATTTGCTCGTAACTAGTACTGGCTGCAGATCTGAAAGAGGTTTGGTGTTTGATATGGATTTCTTTGTGGTGGTGCTGGTTTTAAAGCAAGAAAACAAGATTCTTCTGTTCCTCTGAAGCGAAAATGGCAGAGTCTTAGAGTCATCAGTCAATTGAACTGTGTTGTCGAGCGGTTGATTAATGAAGTTGCCTACGTTTCCTGGGCTGGTTAAAACATCACCCAGAAGATGCTGTGTCAGAACCTGTCCACTAAACATCATTAAATCTGCAGGAGCAGGAAGATGCTTTTGCACATAGATGAACAGGTTTTGGTCATTCCCAGCTCTGTCGAACCTGTTACAAGACGAGTGTAGCCTTGGATAATAAGCAGTATTCTGTACTGGGGCTATGTGGTGCTGCATGTTGATTGTCAGGGCTGTCAGCTTGTGTTCCCACAGAGCTCATGGTCCTGGGTGGGATGAGTGTTGCAGTTTCAGCCTGATTCGTGGTGAATGCTGGCTCATAGCTGGATAGTGGAACGTGATTCAAGTTTTGTGGTGTTAAAGCTGTTTTGATAAATGAAGCTCTTCAGCCCAAAGGAGGTGAAACAGTCTCTTGACAGCAGTCTTGGGATCAGAGTGACCATCCTGTTTCTATACAACTGTCATCTGAATGAGGGAAACACCACCTTTCCCAGGGGAAGTAACTAACCTGTCAATGAACCTGAAAGGAGTGGAGGGAGGTTGCGCTGTGTTTGATGCATGAATCTGGTTCCCACTCTTCTTCCACACCCAGTGATTCCTATCTCTGGCTCTTCACAAGGCATTTGCTGTGCTTTCAGAACAGCTTGGACATGGTGGCTGGACGTGGGGTGGCTGCCACTCTATTTTGGGTATAAGAGGATGGGGAAAAGGTGCCTGCCCGGAGCTGAGCAACTCCATCAGACATACAGGTGAAACACTCATTGATTGAGAGCACCATCCCTGGGAGGAGAAGCTGTTCCACCCTCTGATGGAACCTGGCCTTGAAAGGATGGGACTTTGAGCAACCTGGTCTAGTTGGAGGTGTTCTTGCCTATAGCAGTGGGGTTGGAACAAGATGCTCTCTAAGGTCTGTTCCAACCCAAACCATTCTGATTCTGTGATTGAACTGGGAACCATCCCCATCTCAGGTCAGCAGCCAGGCAGAGTTTGATAGATCGTATCCTAGGAGCAAGGGAAGAGCTGGGATTTGCTCCTGCCAGAGCTCCATCCAGGATAGCTTTCTTGGCCATCATGGCCCAAGGGTAGTGCTCACCCTACCACTTAACTCTACCTTCATCTTGCCTCGTTCAGGCTTATCTGCTGGATACTGAGCCCACAGTCTTCCCCTTGGTGACAGTGAATCCCACATCTGAGTCTCTGCTCATTGCCCCTGACCTGGGGCCAACCACTTTCCTGGTGTGGTCTAGACAGACTCTCCATGGGGAGCAGCTCTGCCCTCACCCTGCATCAGTTCTTCTAATGTGTCCTCTCTTCCCTTGCCCTAGCTATCCCCTTTCAGCTCAGCCCAGCAGTTCCTTGTCTCTGCAGCGTGGGCTTCTGAGCGGCGGTGGAATCCAGCCTGCTACAAAGGCAATCAGAGCATGTCCAATAGGATTTGTGGTGCTTCCAACCTCTGTATGTTATTGACTCCCCCTTTCAAGTGTGGCCAGGGCTTTATCTGTTGGTAATAGGGAGAATTAATAACTTCCTTAAAAAAATCAGCTTAAAAAAACCTCCACATCTTTTTATTTATTTTTTTACATAAAAAGGCAAGTAAAAGACATAACAAAGTTGTTAAAAGTTCAAAAGGACCGCTAATCCCTGTAATGTGGACTAATCAACTTTTATCCTGACAATCCCCTTGTATCTCTTAGGCCTTAGTGTGGTTAAGGATTCCCACAGGCAAGTGCTGGGCTTTAACCCCTTCAGCACTGCCTTTGAGCCTGCAGCTGCTCTTCCTAGAAAGCTACTGCCATGTCCTCACTCAGAAACACTCTGACATGGTGTTGGACTCTGAGAAGCTTCAAAGGCAGCTGAACTTTTCCTGGCTAATCTTCTAAATACATCTGGAAATGCAAAGTTAATTCCTCTCGGAGGGCTGAACCATCCCAGGGTGAAGATCTCCAGTGGAGCTGCTCCAGCTTCATTTGCGCTTGCTGCTGGGGATGAGGTGAGAAGGGGTCTAGGTGGGATGCTCGGAAGCCAACAGTTCCTCAGAATTGGTGACTCAAGGAGTGGTTTCTCTGGCACCAGGTCTGTGGTGTGTGGACATGGTGGCCAGTGGTGTCAGCTGCGTTGCCCTGTTTCCTCCTCCAGCCTTAGTCATGCTGTGCGTGTGCACGGCTCGGGGAAGGACAGACCTGTTCCCCCAGCCAGAGATGTCTTCTGTCCTTTGGCAAAGACCATGCTATTTGAAGAGCTCATGTCCAAATGAACACCCCAAGGTGTCTGTCATCCCCCATGTGAGTTCCAGGTCAGCTTTCATTGCCGTTGAGCCTAACAGAAGCAGCAGGCTCTGCCAGGTTGACTTCAAAACCGAGGGAGGGAAAGCTTGGTGGGGTTTTTCTTGTCAGCAGCCTTGGAGCAGTAGGTATTCACTGGGCTTCACAAGCCAGTCTTTAGTGCTTTCAGTACTGTATTAATATCCCTGGGTGATTTGTGTGCTGTGCTGAGACTTGTGCAGCTGCAGAGCTAAAAACAGGAGGTAGTGATGGTCGCCTTTTGGAAGCGAGAAGCAATGCCGACCGGCTCAGCTGCAGACACAGATGTATTTGTGCTCACAAAAATCACTGCCAGAGGTAGACAAATAGCCGTGCTGGTTTAGGCCGATTAACTGTTGTTTTAGTAAAGCCTTCTGCTGCTCTTTTGTTTTGGAGAGGAGGATGCAATTTGTTCTTTACTGACGTGTGTTTCAGCTGTCCCCTTTCCACCAGCAGTGACAGACCCTGTGGGTGAGTGTGGCTTCTTCACTGAGGTTCACTGGGCTCCTGTGAGGAGTGGCATGTGGGCAGCCCAATGGGGCTTGCAAATGGGTACCTGGTGCCTAGGTTCTAGGAATGGGAAGAGAATCACAGAATCAAAGAATTGCAGGGTTTGGAAGGGACCTCCAGAGATCATGGGGTCCAACCCCCCTGCCAGAGCAGCTCCCCTGCTCATATTGCACAGGTCAGTGTCCAGACTGGGGCTGGAATATCTCCAGAGAAGGAGACTTCACACCCCGCTGGGCAGCCAGTCCCTGGGCTCCCTCATCCTCACTAGGGAAAAGTTCTTCCCCAGGTTGGTGTGGAACTTCCTGTGCTCTGACTTGCAGCCATTGCCCCTTGTCCTGTCTCCACAGAGCACTGAAATGGTGCTGTCCATTTCCCCCTGCATCCCATACTTAAGATATTTATAGACATTAAGGTCCCCCCTTAGTCTTCTTTTCTCCAAGCTAAACAGTCCCAGCTCACTCAGCCTTTCCTCATAGGGGAGATGCTCCAGGCCCTTAATCATCTTTGTAGCTCTTCTCTGGACTCTCTCTGGGAGATCCCTGTCTTTTTTATCCCAGGGAGCCCAGAACTGGACACAATACCCCAGGTGGGGCCTGACCTGGGCAGAGCAGAGGGGGAGGATCCCCTCCTTTGACCTGCTGGCCACACTCCTCTTGATGGACCCCAGGATCCCATTGGCTCTCTTAGCCCCCAGTGCACACTGCTGGCTCATGGCCACCCTGTCATCTACCAGGCCCCCCCAGGTGCTACTCTGCAGAGCTGCTCTCCAGCAGGTCATCCCCCAGCCTGTACTGATTCAAGCAGTTATTCCTTCCCGGGTGCAAGACTCTCCACTTGCTTTTGTTGAACCTCATCTGGTTTCTCCCTGCCCGTTTTTTTTTTTGTTTTGGAAGCTCGATCTTTGTTCCAAGCTGGCTGGTGGCTTGTTTCCACTGCCCCGAAATCTGTGGCTTCTCAAGGCAGCGAAGCCTATCGTTAGCGATCTGTGTGAACAGGGAGTAGCTGAGTTGCCTCCTTGAAAGTGAGTAGCTAGTAACAGCACATCCCTTGGACTCGGGGTTAGCTGAGGTTGGACTTCCCCACTGTGTCCGGTTTTGTAACCCGCCGGCTCGATGTGTGCGATGCGACGTGAGGCGTGATGGCACCCGGGCTCACGTCTGGCAGCTGGATCCCGCTGGCTATGGGAGCTTGTTGGATTTGCCATCAGCAGCGTGTCGGCTCGAATCAAAAGGGTTGAAAGGAGAATATCCAAGCAGGGAGGGAGCAGAAGGGAAAAGGGCTACATCTGACTGGAGGAGGTGCTCTCCACCAGCGAGTGTGTTGCCCTTAAAGAGTTCTTACCCACTCTGTAGTCATCCAGACATCAAACTTGCTTAAGATTTTGTGGTTGCTTGTGCAAACTGATAAAGATCCAATCAGCCATTAAGCAGCTTTCCTTGAAAGCTGGTGTATGCATCGAAGAAATAACTAGAGTCCTCTCAATAAAAGGTTCAGAGTTTAAAAAAAACAAGATGATTTTCTGATTTAATAGTTTCTTAAATATTTTATAAACAACTTTAAAACCCACTCAAAATGTTTTTGTGTTTGTTGTTGTTTTTTTTTTTTAAGGAGCAAATTGAATTTTGCTTTCCAAAATAATTTCAAGGTTTTTAAATTTCCTCTTTGAAGATGTCTGGGCATTTTTCTAAAATGACTTCCACTGCCTGGAGTGATTTAGGGGTTAACAGGTTAATTAAATATTGGAGCAACTCACTGAGGTGTGAGCTGGCTTTTCTATCGCTTGGCGTTTGAAAATCAAGATGGGACATGGTGCAGGAATCCCTGAGCAGCCTTCTCCTCACCCGGAGGAGGGGGATTAGAGGGGATTACTGCAGTGGGCACTGCTTGCTACATAATCTCTGCTCTCAGAGGAGATCGCTAGGTACCTATTAATTACCTCTCCTCCTCTGTACAGATTCCCCTCTTGGGTCAAGCCTCGGTGTTGACACTCACAGACAAAGCCCTGGCTTGATGGGCTGAGTGCAGGGTGCTTTGTCTCCCTACTGCCAAAAGATGGGGGTACCACAGAGGCAGGAGACCACCTTTGCTGGTGACATATACCTTCCATCGCCTGGAAAACCGGAGCAGGTACTCAGCACCACTCCCAGTCTGGCTGATGGGGAGTCTTCTCTGAACGTGTCCTCCAGAGATGGCTGTGGCCTTGGCATAAGGAGGAGCCTCTATCCTGGGATCCAGAGAAATCACTGCTGTTTGGGGGCAGTCAAGGCCACACACTGCCTTGCAGCTAAGCCCCCCCCTGCACCCCCTCTGTGCACAAAGTCGAGATGGAGCAAAGTCCTTTAATTTATTCCTGGATGTGAATGACTCGAATATGCCACATCTATCATTGTATCTCCTTAACTAAATGGATTAATTTTTTTGTCCTCTTCACAGGCTTAATTAGCAATCTGCAACACAAATTAAATCACTATCAACTAATTCCAACTATCCCTTCAGAGATAGCCATTAGCTAGCTAAATCTGGTTAGCATTGAAATGAGCCTGCATCCTACCCTGGAAACACCATCGTGGTTTCGCAAAGCTGCTTTTTTTTATTTCCTCCCTCCAGTGCTGCTGATAACGCTTTGTCCTTCCTAATGAGGGCAGCAGCCACTTATGCTTTGGAGTCTGCTCCTCTGCAGGCAGTTAAGTAGGGCTTGGGAGGCTTTTTTTTTTTCCTTTGTTGCTGTTTTTTAGGAGACAGCTGAGCCATGGTGAGGGCTCCTGTCCTGACAGAAAAGGAATGGAAAAGATAACCTGACTTTTCCTGATGATGGACTTAACTCAAGTGCAGGGTACATTACCTATACCTGCAGGAAGACACAGGGATCCCAGTGCATCTACCTCTGTGAGCAAAGTCTAAGTCATGTGCATTAGTGTTTTGGTTTAAATACATGACCAAGCCTTCAGAAACTCTTGGGGACACCATGAAAGCTAGGTAAGCAGGGCTCCATCCCGCTCTTTCTCCTTTGTCTTGTCCCCTCTGTGGTCAGCACCATCAGCAAAAACTGGTTATAAAAGCATGGTTCTTGTCTGGTATTGTCTTACAGGCCTTGGATAAGGGCAGGAAGGTCTGGTAAGAGTACTGGGATGGTTCTGGCCAAAGCCCATAGCAGACCTCTAAAAGCTGGGGGACTGGAGGGCTTGGAGCTGCGCACTGAGGCATTTTCAGGCATGTCTGCTTAGGTTGGTTTTGAACAACTTCTGTCTTGGTGTAGTGTCTCTTTAAGTGCAAGGGGATGATGACTTTCTTCCTGCTCCAAAAACTCCCTGTCATGGGTTTGTCTCGGCTCTTTGTTTGCTGGGTGCAAGCTGTTTGGGTGTGGGTGATCAGTGTACGTAGGTCATAATCTCTGGGGTTCCTTATGGGGTCCTTAACTTGCAATAACAGTTATAATCAGCAGTACGGTTTTCCTGTGACCTCTTCCCCAGCCCGCTTGGTTATTGCTGAAGGAATAGAAAGAGAAGGGGTGAGGGAGACCAGTGGCCTTGGCTATCCAGCCTCAAATGTGAATCAATTGGTGCTTTTTGAAAGGTGGCTTTGGATCCCGAAGGTTCTGCAGAGACAGAGCAGAACTGGTCAAAATGGTGGTGCTGCTTTTTTGATGACACCAGGATCGATGGGGAAATGCCTTCCTGCGTAGTAGACAGCTTTACTGCAACCACTATCGAGTTCCCTAACTATTTCCATGCTAATGATTTTACAGACTGCTTTGGGTTGTGGAAGGACTTAGATTGGAGCAGCAGTTTTCTTCTGGACAGAGGAAGTGCAAATCCCCAGCCTGCTATAAATACTTCCTGACGAGGTGTGCACTTTTCAGTGGACGTTGTTGCTTCTTGCATGTGATTGTTAAGGAGAAAGGAGCAGCCAGTCTTCTCCTTTCCTATTTCATAGCTGTGCCCCAGAGGTGCCATGGGATCAAAGCCATTACATCCACTTTCCCCCAGCAGATTATATGAAGCACCAGCTTTGGTGCTAGAATTTAAGTATGGAAATGGAATTCAGGTAGAAACGTACAGTAAATCCTCAAGGATTTGAGCCTTTGAGCAATCTGGTGTAGGGAAGAGCTGGAGGATGGCAGAGATCAGGCCGGCATGCCTCCCTTTTCTCATCTGCAGCTGTACCATCGCTGTGCCTGACCCTCTGCAAATTCACCTGAGTTTTCAGTCATCATCATCTTTCTGGCTGCTGTGCTGCATGTGTTAAGAAGCAGCGGTCCTGGAGCCGTAAATTGCCCACATCTGGAAAGGGGGGAGCAAACCCCCTGCTTGCTCCCCTGTAACCGTGGCCCTAGGGCAACCTGCCATCTCCAGGCAAACTGGTCAGGGTGGCTGGGAAGGGGATAGAAGCCCAGGGCCTGCCTTTTCTTGTAAGCCCCATGTCAAACCTTACTCCTAAATCTGAGTGGGGATTTAAATGCACTTGCTCTAGTGGACAGCCCTTGGGCACTCAAGTAGCTCCCGGGCAATCCAGGTGGCTTTGAGAGCCTTTCCCCTACTTCAGGCTTCGTTTTTCCCACTCTGATGGTGGGGAGGTAACACTGGTGGTTCCCATCATGGGGACGAAAGAAGTGCAGTGTGTGGTGTTGCTTTTGCACTCAAAATCCTTATCTTTCCCCCTGAATAATGGAAAAAAGAGCTCCTGCCAAGTGATTGTGTTAGGGACCAGAAGCAGAAGGTAGTGAGAGAACTTAATTGGGGAATATAGAGGAGGCAGAGTCCGCTGCTAATTGTCTCTTCCCATGTTTTACTGGAAACACCGTGCGGGAGATACCTTTATTATCCATGGGAAGAGACTTCAGAGGGTAAGATAGAGGTAGAGAAGGCAGCGAAACAAGAGGATGCCCTGTAATAAATGGATTACTGGCACGGGTTAGGAAGCAGCTGTGAGTTAAACAGCAGAGAGTGAAAAATAAAGATCCATTTTCAGCGTGGCGATAGGTGAAGAGAGGGTATCTGGAAGACCTTGCTTGGCCTGGGCTTTTGAAAGCATAATCCAGAATGAGAGGGGAGGCAAAGAGGGTAAAAAACCCTGTGTCACCCACAGCTATTTGGTGAAAGCTAGCACGGGCTCTGAAAACCTGTGACTAGCTCTGGCCAGGCAGGTGAACAGGCAAGGCAGCAGCAGAGGAGGAAATTAAATGTTGACAAATGCAAGTTAATGTGCGTTGGAAGGCGTAATGTGACCTACTCATACACACTGCTGCATTTGAAATTAACTGTAACTGCTGGGGGAACAGACCTCGAGGTTATTGTGAGCAGCTCAATGAAAACATCTGTTAAACGAACAGAGGCACTCAGGAAAGCAAACAAAACGCTGGGCTGTACAAGGGAGATTTTATATTGCCATTTGTATTGTGGTAATGTGTCAGGACACTGACAATTGCCCGATGGCTTTCTGTTGTGCCAAGGCTCAGCGGGAGCAGAGAAAAGGCATCCCAGGGTCTTGGAGGGCGATTCACTCCGGGTGTCCGCTCAGTTTGGGGTATTCTTTCCCATGGCCAGCCTCCAGCAGAGGCTCGCCATCATGTGAGGAAGAGCCTGGGACTGCAGTGCCCAGAGCTTGTCAAAGGGTTTCAGCTCAAAGCCCTGATCCTGCTTTAGGCTTGTGGTTGACTCCTCGGTGCTTCATCCATTGCTGCCCTGAGCCCCCCTTTCCAGTTACGGGGCATGAGCAAGGCTCAGCTTCCTTGGGCTCTGGGTTCTTCCAGCACAAAGTCCTGGCCTTTTCTTTTTTCCATGTCTGGCAGATTCTTTTCCCAGAAGAGCCTAACATGCATCTTCCTTCTCTCCTTTCTCTACCCAAAGCGTCATCGACCCAGGTTCCACGTAACCGGCGTGCCACGGAGGCTGTGAAGAAGTTTATTGCTTTCCCAGCCCCTGATCGGTGTGATGGATGATGTAGCAGGCCAGTGTTGCTGCCTGTGGCACAGGCTCAGGTGGGGGATTCGTTACGTGCTCCGAGCAGCCATCAGTATGCAAACAGTACCATGATTTTAGTGCTGATCCTTAATAGCAGGCAAAGTCAGAGTTATACCTGTTGTGCTCTGCCTGTGGCTTTATTACAAAACGCAGCCCTTGATTTGATGACTTTGTTTATGTTTGCCCCAAGCCATGTCCTAAGCTTAGTTTACAATTTTAAAAATTAGCATATATTTTTATATATGCTATAAATATTTAACCTGCTGACCAGCACTAACATCAGCCCTCTAGCCTTTGCAGTGTAAAATAACTGGAGTAGAGTAAACCATACGGAGTGCGGAAGGATGCCTGCATCAGTATTCCTCTGGTCAGAACAGTCTCTCAGCCTTGGTACTGAAGGGATGAATAAAATCAAACTTACTGATTATCATTTAGGCTGAATTTACTTTCTGCATTTGGAGGACGGAGCTCTATTAATCAGCTTCATTTCCTGGCTCACATGAAGAGTGCTCCTGTGTACCTCTCAGAGAGAAGCGCAGCGATAAATACGTATAAATACATATATATGTGTAAGCATAAATATATAGATGTTAAAATAGCATTAAACCCCTTCTGTCGTCTGCTCCATTACTCCTGTGATAGGTGGAGAGATAAAAACCCTCAAGGTTAAAATTTTCAAATTTCATTTCCTCACTCCTTGCTAATTTCCAAGTACCTGGACCCAGAGAGAACCTGGGCTATTAAGATGCAGAATGAAATTAAAACTTGAGGCTTGCGTGGCAACAACAACCAATGGAAACTTCCTGAAAGGTTAAAGGAGAGGACAAGAGGCAAACTGGGAAAAATCCTTTTAAAATCTAAGTGTAGTATATGTTGCTTCCTGCGCTTTAACGCACATAAATTAAGACAATAATTCTGGGAGCTGAAGGCTCTGGTTTAACACTTGTGGTTTATGGTGGCCCTTGAGTCTCCCTGCGGAACTGCAACTTCATTATGTACAGCTGAGGAGCCATTACTCCTTACATTATCTACCACGCTAACGCAGTTACCGCCGATGCACTAGCGCTGTTTGGATTCTCCAATGTAATGGGCAGATATGTACTGCAACCATTTATGTGGCTTCGCTGCCAATTTGCCACTGAAATGACTTTTCCTTTGTTGAGAAATGTGTGTTCACTGCATCTAATCCCTGCGCTCACTCAGCATCCCTCTTTGGATGGATGCTGTGGGCATGGTCAGCTATGGGTTGGGTGCTAGGAGCTGTTTCCTAAGGGGAAGAAAAATAGGCAGGATGTGGCTTTTTACCTAGCTGGCACACTGATCTTTGTGATAAAGGTATTTATGGGTTGAGGTTTTTTCTTGTTAATTCTGTGAAGGATCTTTCCCCTTTTACCTTCTTCTTCTTTCTGTGTACGAGATGAAAGTCTGAGGAGGAAGGAGACTGCATGTATTTCTCTTCTGAGGAGGCTTAAACATACAGGTTAAACAAATAGGTTCTTGTACTTTCATTTAGGGGAAATTTTAGGTCAGAAAGAGGCCAGTGAGCTTGTGTTAATTGAAAGCAGTATCTCACGTCCTTTATAGCAAAAAAAACCCTCCCTACATTTGGTCCTGGAATGCTGTGGGGCTCAGCAGAGCGCCTCTCTGGTTTTCAGAGAGATTTCCTTGCCTAGTACTGGCCCCTCTTCGTTTATGCTACAATGGTCGATGGCGTGCTTCCCTAAAATGGCGTTAAGCTAAGGGGGTGTTGCAGCTGATGTCATGGGGCCTGATGCTTCGCACGACAAGGTGGAGATCATAGAATCCCAGACTGGTCTGGGTTGGAAGGGACCCCAAGGATCACACAGTTCAATCTCCCCTGCCACAGACAGGGACACCAACCTCTAGGCCTGGAGCTACACAAGGCTGCCCAGGGCCCCATCCAACCTGGCCTTGAACACCCCCAGGGACGGGGCACCCACCACCTCTCTGGGCAGCCTGTTCCAGCCCCTCACCACTCTGTAAAAATCTTCCCCCTGATATCTAATTTACACCTTCCTTCCTTTAGCTTTAAGCCATCCCCCTTGTCCTGCTATTATCTACCTTTTTTAAAAAGCTGATTCCCCTCCTGTTTCTCTGCTTCCTTCAGGGACGGGAAGGCTGCAATGAGGTCCCCCCGCAGCCTTCTCTTCTCCAGGCTGAACAAGCCCAGCTCCCTCAGCCTCTCTTTGTAGAGGAGGTGCTCCAGCCCTCTAATCATCTTTGTAGCCAAGATGCTTTGGTTGGAGAAGTCTTGGAGCATCAGATCCTGCCGGGGGGAAGCCTGGGGCCCTGGGCGGGTGGTCAGGGGGAAGCTGAGGCTGGGATCTGTAGCCTGACCCCAGTTATCCTGCTCAGGGGTAACCTGTACCCCAAGCACAGTGGGATGCTGGTTGTCCCCGGGATATCGGCCGCATTGCAGGAGCCTCGTGGCTTTGCTGGGGACCGATGACTCCAGCTCAAACACTCCTCCTTTGATGTTGAGGGGCTTGAAATTTCTGCAGGTCCCCAGGTCTGCTGGGATCCCAGGGACCTCAGAAGTAAAAAAGTCATGTAAAAAGCTGTGTGACCAGAGGGAGCAACAGAGTGGCTGATCTCTGATTATTTTAAAATTTTTTTTCCCCCTTTTTTTATCTGCATCTTGAAATGTTTGTTTGCTTTTCAAGCCCCAGCTGTTGGAGTCAGGGGATCACACAAGAACATCAGGTCTCCTCTCTTAAACAAACAAACGCAGTAGACTTTACCAGAGAAAAACATGAAAGTGCAAATCCCAGGGGCTGAAAACCCTCTGGAAGACAAAAGCTGCAACATTTATTAATTTGTTGAATAACCTGTTGGGGCCTGACTTGATTTTCAAATAAATGGAATTAGAATATCAATAGCAGGATGCTGGCTTCCTAAAATATTCAAAAGCGGCTTCCTTTTATGTAGTGCCTTTCATGAAAACTGCATCATAAGGTGATTTGCAGTGCTAAATAATAAATAACAACACACATACACACACGGTGGAATTAACAGCTGTGGCCGAGGGAGGCCAAGATGGATTTTTTCAGATGAGATGTAGAAAGAAATGGGGAGTCAATGAGGCAGAGAGATACAAGAGAGGTTGGATCTGGGTCAGCTGTTTAATTTTGACCTTGGTTATTATTAGTCATTGGAGATAAAATATAGCTAATGCCTCCAGAGTGTTCTCTGTGTACTTTGAATTGTGAGAACTGGGAAGTATGGAGGGAAATGAGAATCCAGCTGGATCCTGGGCTGGGAAGAGTAGGTGGGGAGAGGTTGGATGTTGTAGGAGGTACCTTGTGCCTGACCGTAGTACACACACTTGTAGATGACTGGTAACTGCTAGAGGTTTATGTTAACGCTGGAGACAGCAACTTTTCCAAGAGGTGTGGGAACCTAAGGTAGTGATGGAGGCAGCCACAAATCATGTGTGCTGATGTTCACTGCAAAGGGAAGGACTGCATCTGGAGCTTGGCTCTGGGGTGCTTGCTGTGTAGCAACAGCCTTTTCCCGCTTCCTTTCCTCCGCTTGTTTCGGTGCTGGATGCCATGGCTGTAGCAGTACCCGTGTGCTTGTATGAGTTAAACCCCTCTACTGAATTCATGCTGCTTCCTGGGAGATTCCCAGTACAGAACTGGGAAGATCAGCTCAGCCCTTTTGAAACCCCTTTCTTGCCCGAGTACTGACCTTTTGGGCTTACGTGGGGCTAAAGGGCAATCTGTCCCACGCCAGCCATGGAGCAGGGAACAACTGAGTTTTCCCAGTGCTTGGCTTGGTATGTACAGTCAGCTCGGGCACTTTATGGTGCTGTAAGAGCAGCAGCTTAATGAAAGGGAAGATAAATTAGGAATTGAAGCGGGAGTCGTGTACATGGTGAGCTCCAGAACCTTCACCAGGGAGCAGTTTTAACCTTTATTTCCCTGCCTGTGAATGGGGCATGTCAGCCATTCCCTACTCCAAGGGGTACTGGGATAGTATATCAAGAGATAGTGAGGCCTCTACCCATCTAAGTGAGTAATTAAACAAGTGTAGCTTTCCTCGCTCTCTTAATTTTGGCCTGAGCTACACCTCTTTGGCTGAAGTTTGGGACATAAGGCAATCTGTGTGATCCCCATTACTGGAAAAGTTGGACCAGAAGCTCTCTAGGTGTAGAAGGCAGGTGTTCCTTATGGCAGCGCTGGCTGCATGGGGATCACTCCAACCTCATGTGTGTACCGATTCGTAAGAGGCAGGTATGTTCATACACATCATGGTTTGTATATTCATTAAGTTCTTTGCTTACACATCAGATTTCCCAGAATGATCATGTGTATTTAATCTGGTTCCTGGAACTAGTTATAATATTTGCACCTTCATTATGCACGTGCTTTAAGTCTCTTGAGGGTGTTCAGTGAGGGTCTTTGGTCCTTCGGTAGTCCCTAGTGCCTGTTTGAAGATGGTCTTTCCATGTACTCCAGGTCCTTTCTTCCTTGTGGTCATTCCATGGTTCATCACTTTGCTTGTGGGAGAGAAGTTCCTTACTTTGGTTCCAGTGGGCCTTCTGCTGGTCTATCTGCATCCCTCTGGGACGTGCCATAGAATCACAGACTCTGGATGCGTTGGGTTGGAAGGGACCTTCAGAGCCCATCCATCTAGTCCAACCCCTGCAGTGAGCAGGGACATCTTTCTTAGAGCAGGGTGCTCAGAGCCCCATCAAACCTGGCCTTGAATGTCTCCAGGGATGGGGTCTTCAACACCTCTCAGGACAATCTGTGCCAGGGATCCACCACTCTCAGAGCGAAGAGCTTTTTCCTAATACCCAACCTAAATCTCCCCTTTTCTTCTTGTCCTTGGTTGCATTCTTACCAGAGACCTTTGTATTCCTCCTCCTTAGCCTGTTGTCCCACTTATGGTCTTGGTAGCCATACACTCTCTTCCTTCACACAAGGTTTCTTGGACCTCCCATCTATTGGTACGCATCAAGAAGTTTCCAAATCTTAAGCAAGCACAAACAAGGACAGCCAGAGTTACCATCAAAAGCACGGTGGAATTTCCAGCTTTTGTTCAAGCTGTCACCCTGTCACAGTTTAGCGTAGCTGGGTGCTGCGAGAGAACGGGGGCTGCAGAAAAATGGCTGCTGTAAGGCGCAGCTAGAGCTCTCTGCAGGCCCCAGAGAGTAAGCATCGACCGATTCAGGGCCAGAGTTGCTGCTGACCAAGGCCGAGCCAATCGGCGATGGTCACAGCGCCTCCAGGAATCACATTTAGGAGAAAAAACCCCACAGGCAGCTGCATTTTGCCACCGGAGAAGGGAGTGAGAAGATGTGAGGAGCTGTGCAGGCACCAAGGCCAGGGAGTGGTGGGGAAGGAGGCACCCCAGGTGCTGGAGAGAAAGATGCCCCTGCAGCCTGTGGAGAAACCCATGGTGGAGCGGGTGTCCCCCCGCAGCCCATGGAAAAGGCCCAGACCCCACCTGTAGCCCGTGGAGAGGCTTCATGCTGGATGGAGCAGGAGGAGACATAGAGAAGATGCTGTGACCCGCGTTGGAACAAGCCTCTGTCAGCACTTGTAGCCCATGGAGAGAAGCAGAGACACAGAACAGCTTCAACACAGCTTGGCCTCCAGACGCACAGTGGTGGACAGAAGCAGGTACCTGCACATCATGGGTGGGATTCAGCCACTTGATATTAGGTGTTGGTCTGTAGGTGGGGCATGACCAAACCTGAACTGGAACCCATGGAGAGTGCTGCAGTCGGAGTGTTGTTAATCCCGTGTGAGATGGGAAGCCCAAATCAAGCAGCTGTCAGTGGAAGATGAAGTGCACCCTGTGTATGAGTGGGGAGATGTGGCTGTGTGTATTTCTCCTTCCTTCCACCAGGATCCTTGTTTCACCGTGGCAACCCCAGGTACTCTTTACTTTGCTTTTGAATTTGGGGTTTCTTGCAATCGAAAACCCCAGAAATGGGGATGTAAGCGAAACAGTTCCTGAGAAGGTGCTGTAGGTTGGACTGTGGTGTTCAGAAGTGGTCACCTCAAAGCAGAAATCAGGTTGTGTTTGCTGTAAGTGCTGTAAAATACAGAGTATTTTTTTTCAAATTTGTTTTAAAAGCAAGTCATCTAAATGAACCTGATGGAGATGATACCTCCCTCTGGCTGGTTACATCCTCGCTGAGCCCACTTCTGCTCTCCTGTTTTGGAGGAAGGCCTGGTGGATTTGTACCTCTCCAATGTCTTGGCTTTGCCTTGGTTCTTCAGGCAGGAACACTCTAGGCTATAAATAAAAGAGGAACAAAGAGATTTTCCCAAGGGCTTCCTGTTAGTGGAACAGGTTTCTTATCTGGGTCCTGGGGGGACTGGCCACCTCTCAAGTGTAATAATAGCCCCTGACTCCTGTTGCCCTATGCCTTGGGTGCTGTGAAAGACTCCAGGATCCTCTTTCCAGAGAGAATCGACATCTCTGAGCACACAGATTACATGTGAATTAACATTTGCAGGCACAGGGAATATGTAGAAGTAGAGCAAAATGCCAAACCAAAATATTGGCTGTAAATCTTCATCATGCATTATCCTATTCTCTGAAGTTTATCCTGTTATCTACTTAGTTGGGAGTATTACTCCCATTTAAATGTGCTTCTCAGCAATTGCTTGCAGCATTTAAGTCTTTAGATGCTTTCTGTATGTGAGGAATTGCTATTTTCTGCTGTAATGCTGGGCTAATTCTCTGCAGAAATTGTCCCTGTGCTTAAGGATAGGCCCATTCATTATGCCCCTCCACGGTGAAGCTGGATGGAAAGCGATGGGTTCCAACAGTGCTTACAGAGTGCTGCTCTCTGGAGCTGCTCCTCTCCTTGGGGGTGAAGAGGGGAGTGTTTAACATACACCCCCCTCCGCCCCCCAGCATCATTCCTTCTTCTAGAGACCATTTCTTATCCTTACAGTACTGATGAGTGAGTGAGCAGCCAGGATTCCTTTCTTGAAACTAGGAACTGCTTGTCATGGCTGGGGATGGGCAAAATACCCCAGGACCCAGGGGTTGGTCCCTGGAAGCAGGGATGTGACAGTGGTCTTGGTGTCCTGTGGCACCTCAGATTCATGTGGACTCCCCTCCCTTTGAGGCTCAGACCCGTAAGGGTGGGATGCCCAGGATGAGAGTACTGAGAATGTCTCCTGGGATCTGTTTCAATACATGATCCTCCTCGTATCATATTTATAAACATGTAAAGGGTGAGAGTCAGGAGGCTGGAGCCAGGCTCTGCTCAGGGATGGCAGTGACAGGACAAGGGGCAGTGGGTGAAGCTGGAGCAGAGGAAGTTACATGTGAATGTCAGGAGGAACTTTTCCCCTGTGAGGGTGGCGGAGCCCTGGGACAGGCTGCCCAGAGAGCCTGGGGAGCCTCTTTCTCTGGAGAGATTCAAACCTGCCTGAATGTGTTCCTGTGGGATTTAGTCTGGGTGATCCTGCTCTGGCGGGGGGGACTAGATGAGCTTTCAAGGTTCCTTCCAGCTCCTAATGTTCTGTGATGCTGTGATCTTCTTCTTGGCCAGCGCGACTCCCATAAGACATGCTGGTCCTGTCAGCTCCCTCCAGTGAGTACACAGCATTTCTCTCCTCTTAGGTGACATGATACAGGTTTATTCCTGCAAATTAGGGCATAGGATTCCTACAAAGGACCAAGTGGTTGCTGCTTCGTACTTGATCCTAACTTTGTGCCTGGGTTGATATCCTGGACTCACATTGAGCATGTAGCATCTTCTAGACACAACCTCTGGGGTTTTTATTCTGATTTTGGGCTGGCCCAGGCTGAAACCTATGCTGGAGAGAAATCACGTGCAATTCTGATGCCCTTCCACGTGCAAAGTGGTTCTTGAACAGGCAGTCAACAGAATTGCCAAGTGAGTAAAGGCAGAAGGGTTGGAGGATTTGGTCTCTGATGGCCAATTTTCTTGAAAACAAATGTTTTATTTTCAGCTTATATCTCCTTAAAAACGAGAGCACCCGTAAGACAGCACTCATGAGCAAGCTAACAAAACCACACTGCCTGAGCCACAGCTCGCTGTGTAGTGGTGGGAACGGCTCCAACAGGAATCCTGTTTCATGATCAGATACCCGAAAACCTTTTGTACTTGATTTAAGCAAGCCCTGTTCTTGCCTTTTGGTGAAACAAGTGCCATGAAGAACTGTGTCCCTGGCCTGGCTTTGAATTGTTCTGTTTGAATGTAAAGCTTAGAGTTCTCCATCTTTACTTCACAGACTTGCCAGGTTGGAAAAGACCTTTAAGATCGAGTCAAACTGTTCCTGTCCTGTGCTAAACCATATCCCTAACTACCTCATCTACTTGCCTGTTAAACACACCCAGGGGTGGGGACTCAGCCCCCTCCCTGGGCAGCCTGGGCCAGGCCCTGACAACTCTTCCAGGGAAGAACTTTTCCCTCACATCTGACCTGACCCTGCCCAGGCACAGCTTGAGGCCATTTCCCCTTGTCCCATCTCCTGTCCCTTGTCTGAAGAGACCATCACCCACCTCTGTGCACCCTCCTGCCAGGTCAGTGTAGGTGGGGAGAAGGTCTCCCCTCAGCCTCTTCCAGGATGAACACCCCCAGCTCCCTCAGCCGCTCCTCATAGGATTTGCCCTCCATCCCCTTCCCCAGCCTGGTTGCCCTTCTCTGGACTCACTGCAGGACCTCAATGTCCTTCTTATGGTGAGGAGCCCACAACTGGAC
>VZTU01009327.1:4841-24045 GCA_013400835.1 Zapornia atra
TTTTTTTTTTTTTTTGGGGTGGGGGTTGAGTGGTTGTGTTTGGGTTTTTTTTTTACCTAACATGATAAAAGCTAACTGCTATTACATACCTCTTCTGAGGCTATTTTATGCAAGTGTGCAGATATAACATATTTTTAAAGGTGTACAGGTCTGAAAGAGACCTTGATACACCCTGCCTTCTTCCATATTTACTTTTGAAGTACTACACAATGTACTTCTTAAATAAGGACATTCATACTATTTGAAGAATGATGTTAACATTATGCATATGTGAATTGAAAAATAAGTAGCCTGATATATAAAAAACATAAAAATCATGTTTTGACTTTGCTATTCATATGAACCAACCTGCTGGCTTTCAAAATAAGTGTCAGGTAAACTACTACAGGTTGTTCCTCATTATCTTAAAAAGTTATATTTTTCTGACTGCATTTCTGATCATTTCATGATCAATCTGAAATCTCTAATTGTGTTTTTTTCGGGAAAAGAAAATTTTAAAATATGGAATTATGAAATTTAGCTAACCTAAAATGTGTACAGTACCTTTTTTTTTTTTTTTTACATGAACAAAAATATTAAGAGATGTCATGAGCGCAATTGTATAACCATACAGAAGAGTGAAGTTCTGTGCGGCAGTCTCATTCATTCTTCTGTTCAGACTATGACCACTGTTGGGTATCCTTCCACTCTCATAAAGTGAAGAGCAAATGAATAGATGGACTTCAGGATAACTTACGCATTAGAATTTCTCAGTGGAAAAGAAGATGGACACTTAGCAGAGGATTTTTTCAGATCATGCTGCTATATGGTGTTCAGTGGAGGGTTTCAGAAAGGTGAGGGTACTAAAGAGATTAGGGTGTATTGAGAGAGGATAGAATCTTTGTGGCAGTCAAGTTATTTCCTCTTTGATTTTTTTTTTTTTTTTTCCCAGTCGTAGTCTTTGGGCCAAGGAGACCAGGGTGAGGAAATAAGGAAAGAAAAAGAGAAATAGAAAGGGAAATTCTGCTAATGAAAGCTATGCTTCTGTTCATGAAAAGTGATATATTTTCTTTCACCTTCCAGTGCTTTCTTTTCTTTTTTGTTCCCATGAAGGTCAGTGGTAAAGACTCCAGGCTAGCCTTGTGGTTTTTGAGAGAGATTAAACAAAAATGAGAAAGGTAAAAGAAAATTAATCGTCATGGAATCTAAGAGAAAAAATACCAATTTTATTATCCCAATCCAACATAAAGGAGGGAGTGAGAATAGCCAAAAATGGTCTGTCATATCATGAAAGGAAACAAAATTCCTTCCTTGCCTACATAGTTTAGTTCTTAACATTAATAATTCCAGAAAGATCTTAGGCAGAATAATATGGTATCATGTTGATATATGTGCCTTAATTGTTAAGCATAATAAACACATGTACATCCATGAAAATTGCTATCCTATTTCTTCTTTCAGAATGCAATTTTTTTTCCATGTATTATGGATCTGCCTCAGGTTGGGCTTTGTGGATGATATCTACAGTGACAGTAGTCAGAAGTCGTAACCCCACAATGAATGCTGAGATTTTACTTTGTCTCTATTTCCCTCTTACCAAAGTTAAGCTGAGTATACTCTGCTAGACAGTACTGGAGCTAAAATCTAGAGCATAGCAATTACTGTTCTGTGACCTGTATTATGCTAACTAGCCTTGCTAACAACATTGCACATGCTCTTTTTGAGATCTACCTGACAAAGTAGTAGTTGTCACCACAGGAAAATGAAAACATGAGGATGCACCAGATAGATAAATCCTTTTATTAGAATAATCTGCACATTTCTTTACTTCAGCTTTACCTGGTAGTATGATATCTATATTTAGGTTTTTGCTACCATCCTTGGGGATATAAATATTCCTTTGACTCATTTGATTAATCTCTGCTTGTTTTCTACCTACCTTCTCACTCTTTAATAAAAAATCTCCAGCTTAATTTTGGTTGGATTGCTCATTTTACACTTCAGTAACCTGTAAGGAATATCTTTCTTTCCCCAACCCTCTTACGCTTGAGTAGATGAGTGGATGTTTTATAGGTCTCTTTCCTAGCATTTTTAAAGAAAGATAAGGATTTTTTACCTTGAAATTTGTGAATACATCACTTCTTTTCACTGTCTTAACTTTTATATATTTTGCTGTACAACTGTGTATTGCTGTGCGTATGAGATAGAGCAAATGCATCCACACACTAGCATGTAGAAATGTATACAGAAAAAAAAGTGTGATTAAACACCAAGAGTTGCATTCAGAATAACTTTGGATTTAACGATACTAATATCCCCTCTGTAAGTCACCTACAATGTGTCCAAATTATATTGGGTGAATATTTTTACAAGATCGGAAGGGAGAAGAGGGCTAGATCATAATCCTACAGGAAACAGATATATGCATAGATGTTATGTTACCTAGCAACATAGGGCCCGATCTGTTATTTACTCCATTTCTCCAGTCTTAGAGTGTACAGGGTGGAGGGGGGAAGTGACACACATTAGGTGTACTGAGTTCTTAATCTCTAGTTCAGGAGGTCCAGAAGGAAATAGAAAATGTGGATTTATATGTAGTTCTGGATAAATATTATGAAAGGCATATTTCCCTACACATGGCAAGAACCAGTCCCTATTAATAGCTAATATTTCACAGGAGTCAGAAATGTGTTAAAGTCTTTACAGATTACAAGAAAAAGAAGGAAATAAAAACCAAAACAAACATAATTTTAAACTTTACAACCTGAGCTGTTGTAATTGAGGCAAGTCATTTACTTCAGGTTCTACTGATTTGACAGCATGGAACAATAGTGTCCTTTATTCAGTCTTATACACAGCAAGTATCATAAGGAATACACTTCTAAGAAAAGCTGTTAATGCGCCTAAATGTTTACTAACTCAGAGAGTGTGTTTTTTTTACATAAAAGGGTTAGGAAACTTTCAGGAGAGTCATAACAGTTGCAATTAGGTAAAAATGGCAAATGTGTCTCAAATTTTTCTTTCATAGGTAGAGATTTCTATTTTTTTATCTATAGCGCTGACACCATACAGATTTTTATTTTTCTTTCTTCTAGAAAGAAGATCAATCACTAACCAGTATGGAAGAGGGTACAGAAAGGTTATGATCCAAAACTTCTTTGAATAAAGCCTTTTCTGTTAGCTGACTAGGGCAGGTTTTGTGCACAGATTCAGGAAATTCTTAATTTATATGTGCCCATGTGCTTGTGTCTGTGGGTATCTTATCAATATCAGATTTTTTTTTTTTCCATATTGAAAAAGATAATAAATCCCTCTGTTACCTTGGGTGTCCCAAGGATACTAATGTGGTTTTGTGGGATTTCAAAGAACTTTGGAAATTTTCTAATCTGGAAAATTCTCTACAAGCAAATGTTCCTGACTACTTGTAGAATCCGTCATCAATGGAGCAATATTAATGACATGTCTGTATTCTGTCTAGGACTCCTATTTTTGCTGCTGAACAGAATAGTTTAAAGGGTCACTTGGCTGTTCCTCCAACACGGTGTAGCATTCATACAACTTTACATCTCTCTTTTGAGTCCTGACTTGGGCATGTTTAATAAGCGCAAGGTTTAAAATTTAAGAGTGGCACTGGGCTATTAGAAGGTCTTTTATTCACTCAAGAGGCACTACAGTAATCACTGGTGCATTGTGTGGTCTTGTGTACAAAAAGTGAAGCAAAACTAATCTGAAGCTCAAGCACAGAAAATACTGGTCTCACTGAACATGAGGACTAATATTCACGACTCAACCCTGAGAAAGGAGAACCATTTGGCATCAGAAAGTTTGCAGAAACTTAAATAAGAGATGCTAAACACTAAGAAAAAAGGAAATGTTCTTGGGAGAAGAAAAAGCATCGAACCATCCCATTTAACAGCCAAAACTGGTTACCTAGATCATGAAAAGAAAGTAGATATTTGTTTAAATAATCTCAATTCAGTTTAAAAAGTCATTTTTTTCCATACTTATTTTCCAAAACAATTCATAATACTTTTCTGTATTTGTAATCTTTTGTGTTATTTTATATTAGGAAGAGGTTCTTTACTGAGAGGGGGTTTGGGCACTGGAACAGGTTCCCCAGGGTCAAGAAGTGTCGGGACAATGCACTCAGTCACGTGCTCTGACTTGGCTGGCTCTATGTGGAGCCAGGAGTTGAACTCAATAATCCTTACGGGTCCCTCCCAACTTAGCACGTTCTATGATTCTATGAATTCATTTGCATGATTCTACAAGCAACATAATTTAGGAATGAAAACTTAAACTTTTCACTGTGAAATGTCAAATTAGGATTTTAAGGTCGAAAAGTCTCTTCCTCAAACATCTATCTCCTTTGAAATAAATACTGCCAGAATCAAAGTTATTAGTTAATTATTTTTGTTGTTAAATTGTCATTTTATCATGGAAGCCTCTTAGACATTTTCTTTTCCAACCAGATCTAGTTATGAGAAAATGACCCTGTGGCATACCATTCCCAAGGGGAGTCTTGGAAGCAATGTTACCTGACTTCCATCATTACTGTTTTCTTGTGAGTGCAAACCCTAAGTACTCAACTGTAAGTAAAACTGAATAAAACTGAAAAATGGCTATTACATGCATCATAGGCATTCACTGTCTTACCTCTTAACAGTAATGCCTTCCCTACTCCTTTTCTTTCTTTTTTGTTATATCATCTCACCTCCCTCATCAGGGCAAAAAACAAGGGAGCTAATCCTGCCAGGTACTGAACGCCTTTGATTTGTATTAAATTGAGGAGAATGAGATCACACAGCAAAGCTCCTGAACAGCTGCTGAAGTGACACTGAGGTCCTGTGTACTTTGGAGAGTCAGGCATTGATGTAGCTGCAGTTGCGCAGCTTGTTTTCTGACAGGCAAGATTTCCGTTCAGGCAGTCTGGCGAAACTGTGGCAATAAGATCTTGCTTCACTGCATCTCCTCAGCCTCACTGATGTCTGCAATAAGGGCAATTTATGAGTGAGAAAATAAGACCAAGAGACAGTGCTTTGGTTCTTCTTTCCTGCAGTAGAGTTTAGCAGCCCTGAAGACTGAGGGCTACCGAAGCTCCACAGTGTGTAAGATATGACACATTATTTTCTAGTATTACAAAGTTTTTCTTGGCTACCTTTGATCCTTAATTATTTTTTTTTTAATTAATACACTTTTTTTATTAATTCTGTTTCCTTCCTCTTAAGCGTTTGGGATTACATCTGCAAAAATGTCTTCTGTAGTGTGCAACTAATCGGCAGCCCACGAGGAACTGTAAGAAGCAGCTTAGCAAAAGCAATAAAAATTCCTATAATCCAGGAAGTAGAAAGAACCCAAAACAAACACACTTAGGAATCCACTGAGGCAATTAGAGAAGATGGCAATAAAAGGCAGCAATGATGAGTATCTGTATCACAGCAGTAGGTCTAAAACTTCATCAGCTGTTCTGGTATACATTTATTCTTTTCAGCTAAATTCTTGTATTCCTACATTAGATGGATACAAACTTTTGGAAGGTCATTTTCTTCTCAATTATGCAAAGATACTATTATGTGTAGTGGACTGTTAATTAAAAATAATTAAAAATTGTATTTAATTGTCAGGAATTATGAAATTTAAATGGGCTATGGTTATTTTAGAGAAACTGAGGAGGGAAGCCTTACCCTCAGTAATACAGTTAATTCTCACAATAGAACGATGAATTATCATTTCAGTGTTTCGATAGACTGGCCGACTTTTTTTTTTTTTTTAATGGTACAGTTTTACTGAGCAATATTTGCCACAGTCCTTTAAAAAACCAAAACAAACACACAAACAACAAAAAAACCCCAACCCTACAACTGTCTATTCAGTTAGCAGCAGTTGGGAGAAGATGAGCCTGTGTTCAGTCCTAGTCAGTGAAGAAAATCTTTTCTGGATATTGTCTTCCTACAACTACTGTTACCAGTATTGATCTTGGCTAACCACTGTGGTACACTGAAATAAATCCAAGTGGTTCAGACCAGCTTTAATTAAAAAAAAAAGGAAAACAAAGCTTTATGTTATCACTTATGTTCTTTCAGGCTGAATACACTCCTCTAATCTTTTGTTCTAGTTCAGTAGTTTTCTCTTTTTTTAGGTTTTTACATTAGGTTTACATTAGGTCATGACTATCAAGACACATCCATGCCCTAAGTCTTAAAAGCAATTTGCCATCTTCCTGATCTGGACCAATTTATGCCTGTTATTTGTACAGAGACTTCCACTAACATCACAGGGAATGAGATATCCTGACACTAAAGTTGTCCTCAGCATAAGAATCAAGTCTCCAGGATGTCACTAGGCTACAAAACGTTAAACAAAATTACAAATAATTTTAAATTCTAGCTTTATAGCTTTAAGATGTGGTATACTGCTTATTTCTTGGAAATGATAACCCTTTCTTAACTTGTTTATTGATAATTGCAAATTGTTTTGATTACATCTGATGAGATAAGGCTGTTTAGCTTTTTTATTTGTATATTTATTTTAATCAAAGTTATTCCACATCTGTCACCAAACTGAGAGGAAGACAGAGCTTCTTCTATGCAGATAAACAGACAGGATGCTTATATTGCTAGCAAATACGTGTTATTATTACTTATGTGTGCACCATTCCCAGGGAACATTGGTACTACATAGTAATTTGAAAATACATTTCTTTTACACATTTTAGTCTTTGAAAAGTATAGCCAGAATAATTGCTAAACCAGCACTTTTCTGTCAGAAACACACAATTTGCATTGAATTTTGTTTCATAAATTTTCAATTTGGTGTTTGTTTTCTGAACATCTGGTACTGTATTTAAGAACCTGCTGTTGGCCTACCCTGTTTTCTTTTTGGATTTCAGATGTAAAGATAATACATTCTAATATTGTTTAGACATGTGCCTTCTCATATAATCCAAAGTTAAACAAGTTGAATCAAAGATGGAAAATACTGCAAAACATCTCTTTCTTCAATTTCTCCTGATGCATTTAGCATAATTGAATGTCAAAACAATACTGATAGTATGAAAAATAAGCTAAAAAATATATCACAGGGAAAAGACTTTGGGTGGGTGAACAGAAGTTTTTCCCCTTGCTATGACCTTCTGTCAAGGAGAGAAAGTGTGGTGGGGTGTGTGTGTGTGTGAATGAGAGAAAATTAGGGGGAAGGGAAGGGAAGGGAAGGGAAGGGAAGGGGGAAAAAGAACACCGATATAAAATAATAAAGGACAGGAGTATTAATCTAATGATTTTTAAAATAAATTAACAATTGTGTACTCATCCATATGTAAAGAAACTGAGGCATATCTTAAGAAGTAGTGCCTTTAGGTCAAAAATTAGAATGACTAGTGGAATAATACTAGATATAATGTGTCTTGCCTATATTAATGTGGGTTTTCTGTTTGGTTTTTGTTTGGGTCTTGTTCCTACAAATATAAATCCACTGTATTTACAACAGTGGACAATAAATATAATTATTTTAAAACTCACGACTAAACTGAAGATTGTATCACCAAGCCAAAGGCATCCTACAGGCCTTTTTTCACATTGTATAGAAATTCTAAAAAATACCTAAACAACCATATGTAGTTCTTCATTGGTTTGACCCTGCAAATCAATGAGCATCTTCATTTTACCAAGAATTCACTGGAAAGTGTGAACAATCCATGTCTTTTGGGATCAGCTTTCATATTAGTAATGCTACAAAACCAACCCACCCCCAAAAAATCCCAAAACTACACCCTAAAAAGAACCTAACCCACAATGTTTAAAAACTTGAAAATAATTACAAGAAGCTGTTATGTTTTTTCTGGGGTTGTTTTTTCCACTTATACAACCTGCATTTGTAAAAGGATGTATGGCATATCAAATCTGTGCTTGTGTATTCTTATAGAAGTACAATGTATGGATGAGATTATCACATTTAAACTTCTGGCAGCAGTCCTATACTGTTTTTGATGTCAAGACAGCTTGTTCAAGGAGTCCTAAGGCTACCTAAGTGCCTTACAAATAAAATATATATTACCCTGAACTACATACAAAGATCACAGAACACTTTAAAGATGTCAGTAAAATAAGTATCACATACGTTTTCCTAATTTAATGGCAATTGTTAGTAAATTATAAAAATTCTCAGCTTTTCCTCAAATCATCTGTAACTTGAAGGAGTAGTAGAGCTTGTTTGTTTGTACTTTGATTTTCATTCTAAGAAATGCAAGTGACAAAGCTTGGAGAAAAGGCACCTGAAAATACTAATTTTTAGTTTTTAAGAAGTTTTTTAAGAGAATTTTTGCGGACTATTTTTAAGGTTCTATAAATTCTACAATATTCCCATTACTGGTGGAGATTACTATAGATATGATAATCTAACATGTTTTTAATATATATTTGTTTACAGTTTTTACGTCTTTACCAAACTGAAACTATAAGATTGGTATGTTTTATCACTAAATTGAACTGGATATTTGGAAAATGAAAGTTTAAAATAGTTAATATTAAACTAAATTAAATATTAATTAAATGAAACTAAAATTAAACTAACTTAAATAATAACTAAAAAAGTTTAGCTATTTATGTCACTGTGATATCTTGTTAAATTATACTTAAGAACACATTACAAAAAAGTTGAGAATTTCTAGTCTGTTGCAGAAAAACTTGAAACTTGCCAAGAAAGTCTTCTTGAGCAATGTTTTGCCTTTTAAGTGAAACTTTGACAGCTTCTGAGCTATAACAAAATCCCATTATAACTACTGAGCTAGGTGGTGATAGCTAAATTAATTATAGTTTTGAATTACACACAGGCTGAACAAAAGACCATAATAAACATTGTATTATATTGAGCAAATTGTCCATCTAACCCTATAACCCATTTCTCACAGTGACCAGTGTTTATTAAGGTGGTTGTTTGTAGTACCGGGAAAGTGTAGTTTGACAGGTTAAAGGAACAATTGAACACATGGCCTACTTTTTTCCCCTGTCCTTTGTGTGATCAATTTTCTTTCAGGATTTTTTTTTTTTGTTGTTGCTGCTGTTGCTTAATCAGATTATACATTGGAAGCTTCTATACAAATTTACTAAAAAGTTGGCAATTTAGTTGTTTATCTATTCAATAATCATTTTTTAACTTTAAAAAAAAAAAGACAGTAATCGCATAAACAGTAGCTGGAATCTCCTAGCAACAGTACCATTAAGATGTAATTTCTTCTTTCCCCCCTTTTTTGAATCATTGCTATGTTAACTATCTTTGACTCTTCAGTGTCTGAATTTAAATACACTTTGTCATAAGATTGAGATCTTAAGAGGTTGATGTCCTCAATGTGAACAACAAAATGCTAACTTGTATAATAGATAATTTTAAAAAAAATGTTTATAATAAATCACATATGGAAGAAAATATTCCAAAGTATTCACAGAAAAACATAAATTCAAAGAGTTCTTGTAATAATTAGGAAAATTGCTTCCCAAGCATATTTTTTAATGAGATTCAGAACAATAAAGTTACTGATACACATAATATAATCAATAAAATCCAGCTTTTATGACAGTCATCAACACAGCACTCTACTTTCACCCTTCATTTCTCTCTGATATGTTGGCAGAGATGTAGAAGAGAAAGTAAGTGAGCAGCCATATGTAATATTGAGAGGTAAGGAATAGGAACATAACATTCCTCTTGTATGTTTATTCTTTCAAAGGAAATTTGGAAAACAACTCGGTGACTTTTCTTCTGTTTAGAAAAATAATTTCCTATTTTTATATTGAATATCTGACTACAGCTAGGTGACAACTTTCTGTTCAGCCATTCTCAAAATACACTACTGAAGTAAAACATTTCACCTGTTCATTCTGTTAAAAAAATGAGTGACAGAACAGACTTTAAAAAAATTAAATGTCCTTCTATATTAGTGCTTTCCCAACACAACATATGTTCTACTTGTTTTGTACATATTTTAGTACAAGATGAATGGCTAATTTCTCTCCACTGACCATGAGGATTCCTGGGTGGGTATCTCAGTATAGATGCTAAAAGCATCTCTCTGTCACCAGACTATGGAAGTGTTCCATCATAGATTTGCTTCAGTTTCACTTTCAAATTATAAGTTTAAATGCAGGAAAAATAATTTAATTAAATTNAAGAATATGGTTAAATCAATTTTTTTTATTATTCCAGCAGTGACCTAAAAAAAAAAAAAATCAATTGTTCATAGAAATGTAACTTTACTCTTTAATCTCTTCAGATTTTGAGAAACCCACCAAAAAAGTGAACTGTTACTCTGAGCCCTCAGACAAAAAAGCTTTATATTTCAGCTGATCTCTTTTTCGCTTTGTTTTGGTTTTGCTTTACCTTTAGTTGACCTTCCATGGTTAGAGTGAAAGTATACAGTTTATTGAGTCAGTCCTCAATGACTTGAACTTTCAGCACTGTTACAGGGAAGGAAAATGAAGAAGAGGGTCAGAGAGAAGTGAAGTGACTCCTTCAGCACTGACCCCACGTCACCTCCTACAGGTATTTCCCATCTGTGGCCCTGGAGTCCTTTAGCAACCTTTTACGTGCCCACAGAGAGGATAGCACTATTACATTTTAGTAATGCTGCTCAGAACCAGATGCAATGAAAAACAAAATGTTCATAATTCCTACTGGTGGAGGGGTATATTTGGACAATGGTATGTCTCTGCTGCCTTCATGGGTGGGTTAGGCCATTTAATTTCTCTTGGTCCAAGTGTGGAAAGAACACACTTTTGTTGAGATTCATCAGCATGAACCACTCTGCATGTATGTAGCATAGTGGGTTTGTGATGTCTGTTGATTTGTCTGAGGCTTGCTTGTGTGGTTCTGCAGTGCAAATGCTGAGCCCTGTGCACAAACCATCTTATCTGTTTGAGAGGCAAGTACATGAATCCAAGATCACATGCATCCTACAGGACCACATAATGCAGACCTGGTCGTCTACTAAACATTTTTTTTTTCCTTTTCCCTAGCTATTAATGTTGAAACTCTAGAATGCTAATAAGTTTTTGTGTCAGAGAAGGTAAAACAGTAAAAGTGAAAATCATTTGAATCGCGTGGAAAACTATCGGAATTTTCATTAATCTCTCCAACTGAGAACATGCTGGAGAAGCCCTTGTATGTGAGAGTAAGGAAAGAACTTGCACCCAAAGGAGAGAGTACAAGCCTACCTAATAAACAATGGCCCAATGCTTATGTCAAAATTTAAAAGCAAATTTGAAGTAAACTACCTTCAAGCAACTTCTGCAGAAGTTATGCCACACGTATGAATTTTAAACATATATGTAGCTTATGGAGTTGTTTATGGAATAAATACTTATGCTGCTTAAATAAAAGTCTTGCTGACACAAGTAGAATCCTGTTGCACCCATCAAGTCAAAACAGATTGAGGAGGGCGTATTCGGTATTTGTTTGCCTGGAATCTAAACAGAAGCATGCTAAAATGACTAAACAGCAACACTATAACTATTTGTGAGATTATATGTTTTGTGAGGCTACTAATAGCATAACCAGTAACAATGCCTGAGCACCTGGACACAGCTAACTACATGTAAAGGTAATACATAACTGCAAGAGGCAAAAGGAGATTTTTGTGATGTAACTGCATAATCGGGGTACAATGAAAATCATGTATAAGGCATAAATGCTGCCAGTTACAAACTGTGGATGTAGAACAGGTAGGAAACATATCTGCCCCTGGAAATAAGATAATCTGTGTTGGAGACAGATGCGATTCAACCTTTCTTTTGAGGAGGTTATGAGGATCATAAAATGCCATGGATGTATGAGAAAAAAAAAGACAGAAAGATGACACTTGACTTTTGCTCCAGCTTACCTCATCAAAGAGATCTCAAAACTGATCCTCAAACCTGACTGCAACCATGTCTGCATGGCAACAGCTCTCTGGTCTTGAATACACAGAGCTAATGTAGGAGATGGTTATTAAGGACCATTTGAGTATGCAGCAATTATAACTAATCATGTGTAAGAATTTACCATTGGAAAATGTGTGTTGTTAATGGATGCCAGTCTAGTAAAACACTATTTTGATGCTGGCCTGATTTCTGTATTTTAAATACTCCCAGTTGCATCCAACTCTCCAACATGTACATACCCACCTTATCTGTACACACACACACTCAGTTGCAGAAGTCTCAAGGGAAATTGAATTTTAGATTCTGTATATTTTACATAATAATTTAGAAATAATAAGGTCCAGAATGATCCAAGCTAGGATTTTGTGGGGACCAAATCCTGGATTTCAGTATGTAACCACCCCCTCTAGGTATAGGGATCATTCCTTTAGCCACCTCAGCGGCAATGCTGATTTGATCGTCTCATCAATTCAGGAAGGAAAGAATTGTTTTAGGACCGCAATATGAACTGGATCAATAAAATGAGCTTGGTTAAATAAAAAGCCTCGGGAAGTTAAAATTAGTGGCTGGAGGCTAGTGAAGGCAGTAAGAGATTTCTCAGATCAGCTTTGCAAATGGAGAAAGAAAAAAAAAAACCAACAACAATAAGCTACATCCTGAGTCACCACTGCAATACTCCAGCTTTACATCAGAATAATACTTTTGAAATCATTTGGGATGCTGTGATTTAAAATCGAGTAGTATAATTATTAATTGTGTCACCAACCTCTTCTCCCATACGTCTCTAAAATGTTATTTAATTAAAGTTGAAATGCCATGTGGGATTGGTCCCAGGGTATGGTTTCTAGGCACTGCATAAATAAGAAGACACTATTATTTTATTGTTAATAATGCTTCATCTATTCAGTCTTTCCACAGTTTGTTGATGACCAGCAATTCTCCTTTTCATGTGCAAACACCACTGGATGCTCTCCTAATGTGTCATCTCAGAAAGCTTTTCAGAAAATTTCTATCAGAAAATTCCAATTCCGGCTAATCAGATGATAGGAAAAATAACTTTCACAAAATCATATTTTTATAAACTCAGACGGATAGCTTCAGGTTTCTTTTTTGAAATACAATGAAATGGATTCATTTGGCTTTCGTCTTTGCCTGCTTTGTTGGCTTTGTTTTCATTCTGTTTTGTACCAGAAAGAAAAAAAAAATAAATTGTACTTCCTGGGGAAAAAACAAACAAACAAACAAACCAACAACAAAACATTTCTTCACAGTTATCATGCTTTTTTTTTTTTCCTTTTAATGAAATGTACCTTAAGTGAGAAGTTCTTTGTATTCAAAATGGTTTAATATTTGTCTCTGAAATCCTTGTTTTGCTGGTTTGGGCTGGGATACAGTTAATCTTCATAGCTGTTAGTATAATGCTGTGGTTTTGGCTTTTGTTGGAAACAGTGTTGGTAACACAAGGAAGCTTTAGCTATTGCTGAGAAGTGCTTACACAGATCCAAGGCCTGTTCTGCTGCTCATCCCAGCAGCCAGTAGGCTGGGAGTGCACAGAAGTTGAGAGGGGGCACAGAGGGGATAGCTAACCCCAACTGACCAAAGAGGTGTTCCATGCCACATGTCATCACACTCAGCAATAAAACAAGAGGGAAGACTGGCCAGAGAGCACAGCTGCTCAGGAACTGGCTGGGCATCGGTCAGCTGGTGGTGAACAATTGGTTTTATTTGAAGCTCTTGTCTTTCTTGGATTTTATGTCTTTCAGATATTTTCCTTTCCTATTTTATTTTATTCCAATTATTAAACTGGTCTTATCTCAACCCACAGGTTTTCTCACTTTTGCCATTCTGATTCTCTCCCCCATCCCACCAGTGGGGAAGAGTGATCAAGTGGTTGGTAAGTATCTAATTGATGCTCAGGGTTAAACCACGACACCTGTGTTTTTTGAAGTCCAAAGTTTGAGTCGAGGAAAGACTGAGAAAAGAAAACATTCTTTTTCCCCAGTTAAAATAATTCAATTACAGTGAATTAAGATGTGAATTAATAAGAAAACCAAGGCTTGGTATTATTGTCACACCACATAACTACATTAGGCCTCCAGAAAGAAAATGACTGGCATATGAAACCTTTGATGCATAAAATCAAGTCTGAGAGAGGAGAAGGAGGCAGGAAGCCCTTAGTTTTTCTTTTGGAACAGTCTTGTTTCTATAAATCAGTAGCTCTGCATCTCTAACATACAGGGGTGGAAGGCAGGGCTGGGCCTTCAGAGACATGGGTCTATTTCTAGAGCTATCAACAGCTTGACATGTGACCTTCCCAAGGTCAGTGCTTCTGTTTTCCGATCTGTTGAGCAAATAAAATTATACTGAATTTCATTGTAAAAGCCTCTGAGATGAGTTGATAAAAAGAGGAAGAAATGGATATTACTCTTACATAAGATTTGACTTTTTGCTTCATACCCCTGAGTAACGATGATAACTACCTCAGTCACTGTGTTTGTTGATCACAGATTTCAAAGCACCTTTGGGCTGTATAATTCTACTTCCTCAGACTGGGACACTGAGGCACTGGAAAGAGAAATGAGTTGCTCAGAGTCATGTCAGAAAACTATTGGTGGGTTTTGCCTCAGTGGTGTGTTCTGCACTCTTCGAAGCATTTACCTCTCCATTATTAAACGACAGAAACACATTATAGCTAGCAAGAGCAGAGACATAAACTCTTATCTGCTTTTGTCCATTTAAATGATCCTTATGTTGCTGTGAGACTGTGCCGTGAAAATAGACAAGAAAAGAATTAATTATTGAAAACACATTATAGATCTATTATTCAAGTTGAAGTGATTCAGTGGGATTACTTGTGTAAGCAATAGATTGAAAGTTTAGACTTTTTTTTTTTACTTTTTTTTTCTTTTTTGGTTGAGAAAGATACTTTTAAATGCCTTGTGTAGATCTAAATGACACTGTGATTTGTGTTGTATGAGTTAACTTATGCCCCTCCTGTCTCGACGTATGAGTTTTAATAATCGGATGAAAGTTCTTTTTTAACTAACTTTAAATGGCAGGAATGCACTCTGCTAAACTACCTCAGTTAAATATGTTGCAGAATGACCAACTATTTCAACCTTTTGCTTATCTGCCATCTCTAACATTTCATGAAAGAATGAAATAAGCAAGCAATCAAACTACAAAAAAGGTCACATTACTAAAAGTGCAATCCTGTATTGTGTATTGATCACACTACACGGGAGTCAAGTCTTGCAGGATGTTGAGAATTGTTGTAACAAGTACTTAAAACGATAATGCTAGAATCTGTTCCAAAAAGGGAAAAAAAATATGTGCTGATACTAAGAGTATGGTACAAATGTTATCACTTCTTATTAAGGGCTGTATCATTATCCTAGTACTTTCCCTGTTGTAGCTGACCAAAAGAACAAATATTTCTTACAGCTCCAGTTAATTTCACTGTAATATTTTTTCCCAGCTTAAATGTAAGCCTTTTATCACAAAGGGAGAAAAAAAAAAATAAAAATCTGTGTACTTCAGTGCTGCAGTGCTGAACACTGCAATGCCAAACTTTAAAGATGCAAAAGCCTGGAGCGAAATCCCAGTCCCCACTTCAAGCAACCAGGCATCTCACATACTGCACTGGGAAAGCCAGAAATCAGGCCTTCATGTCAGGATCAGTGAAATGCTGCAATGGAAACTCAGCTCACGTTTGGGGATCAGGGTTGCAACAAAACCATCTCCCTACATCTGTGTTCCACAACTTGACATTCGTCCCTGAAAAGAGAAAACCTGCTGCTGTTGTATCAAACTTTTAAAGTAAGTCAGTGTCCGAGTGAGTGAGTGAGTGAGTACACCCGTATGTGTGTGTGAGTTTTGAGATGAGAGGAATAAAAGGCATAAAAGAAGGTGTATGACTCAGCTCCCTATCTCCCTAATAACCAATAGCATAGTGGGCAGAATATACTTTCCCAGTGGAGACATGGGTCTTCACTGCTAGGTTGGAAAGGGCTTAAGTCTGTCCCTTGACCTCCTTACAAGAATCCTTTTGATATGAAAACATGTCACTCCAGAAGACCATGCTGGAGACTATCAGCTGCAGGAGTGGGAAGTGGGAGAGGAGGGAGTAGGGGCGCGTGTGTGTGTGTGTGTGTGTGTGTGTGTGTGTGTGTGTGTGTGTTAAAAAGTGAAAGGACAGAAAGAAGATGATAAAATTTAAGTATCTGTAGGAATTCAGTCCTTCATCAGTCAGCTTTTTTTAGATACTCTGGCCAGTAAGGACAGCAGTTCTGAGGCCTAGTCCTGTCCTAAGAACTGCTCAGGTATTTTAATAATTTTAATGCAAGCAATCCCAGTGAAAACTGGGTCAAAAACTCAGATCAATATATATAGTTTAAATAAAAAATTCTGGTCAGGACCTTGGCCTAGCCTATTCAGTAAATACACACCTGCTTCCACACCATCAGAAGTGTAACAACTGCATGGCTTTCATGGCAGACTACACTAAGGCTAGATGCACAGTCTGTCCACTTTTGTGACTCCTATTCACTTTTCTGACACCTAGTGCTTGAAGCTTTTAAGACTAACTATGACATATTCTGGTCAATGTTTCCAACAAAAAATTATAGCAAGGTCTGCTGCATATGTATACTGGAGAAAAAACACCTTACCGGTTTTGCTGCTGGCTTCACCATCTAAATACCCAATGTATGAAATCTATTAGGTCAAGCTCAGTCTCATGTGAAAACACAAAGCAAGCAAGTTGTCCTAGGACTCTGCACACCCTGGTGGGTGCTGTAACCAATAGCTGGTTAACTCACGCTCTCCCACTGCCTTTCTCTGGTTCAAGAGTTCTCAAAATTATTTTTCTTGTAAAGTAGAACAGCTGCAGCAAGAGGGCTGGTAGCCTGGTGTTTGAGGGTATGAGCCAAGAACGAGGAACATGTGGGCTGGCTCTTACACTGCAAAAGTTAGAGAATTTTTATTTTCTCATCCTGAGCCAGTCTCCTACCCACTAAATAGGCAAATCACTTCTCTAACTTTTTTTTTTTTTTTTTTATCATCATCATCATACGCCACTGCATCATTTTGCAAAGCTCCATCTGGTGAACATATCACAGTGAGATTTGGAACACGCTCACACGTCACTGCCCTCAGGAAAATGAAGAAGAAGAATATCTAGTTTCAGAAACCTTGTTAGACCTAAATACAATTTAGGTGGAAATCCATTAGTTCTGTGAAGACTGGCCTGTGAAACACACTGAGATAGAAAATTCTGGGAAATGATCCTTGTATTAATTTAACCCTTCCTACCCTTAGTTGAAACCAGGTAAGTGTAACTGGTTTAAAGTAATTGTATGCATCAGAAAGTGTAGTTTCTGCAGGAGTTGCATCAACATACAGAAGCACCTATGTTTACTTTCACTCCCAGCATAGCCAAAGCCTGAATAAAGCCCTAATGAAATAATTATTCTATGACTTTTTTATTAGCTGAGTCCATCATACGTAGTGCCTATACACACACACTTTTATATACATATGCATATGTCTGTGTATGTATAAACACACAGGACATCATGTCTTTATTGTGATTACATCTCCCACAGAAATAATGAAGATGGTTTTACTGAACATAACACAAATATTGCAAGAAGGCTCTCTATATCAATAGATCTTTGTTTTGTAGAAACTTTGCAAGTGGTCTGAGTTCTGCTCTGCGATATCTACAATATTAGATGAGGTAATTATTTTTTTAACATGTTCTGATATAGCAAAAATACACCCTTAACCAATGTTACTTGCATAGTCACATAGCAACAAGGAGATGGGAAATTACCAACTGGGAAAACGTAAAATAATCCCAGTCTCTTTTCCTATTTCAAGCCATTTTCCATATTAGGAATAAAACCATAGCTATTCAAAAGGCAACTGTGATGCCAAAACCAATTTGCTTGTGTTTGGTTACATATGAGACTTTACACCCAGAAGAAAGGTGTAAGTAGGAAACACACTGTCTTAGGCTTCTAGAAGTTCTAGAGGTAAACAGGAGGTAAAAGAGATAAGGAAAGGAGTCAAGGAAAATAGGCTTGGGTGCTCTTTCCCCTGTCTGATCTACTGGATAATTTGAAGAGGATAATGTAAGTTCTGGTTATTCAACCTGTGTATGAATTGTAAAGTGGAATGCATACACTGAATTTTAAAGAACCAGATTAATTGGCACTTCAGTGCTGCATCATCTCTCACTTTACCACACTCTAAATAAAAGAGTAAAAAAACAAAAATAATCAGAGAGATCCTGATCAACCTGATGCAGAAGTAGTTATTTCCTTAAAAGACTTAGAGGCAGGCATCTTCTCCTAAGATATGTCTCCAAGCTTAATTCAATAAGAAAATGATGAAATCTAGAAATTTAGCGTTATGGCATTAAGTAATGATTGATTGATTGATTTATCCGACCCTGACACACTTTTTACCTGTGTAATTTACCTTACAGAACCAAAACTTTAGATAGCATATCTAAAATGGATGATGCCTCTTTTCTTTCTGATTTGTCTTCTAGATGCTAACCTTGGCATTACAGGTGCTCTCTCAATACGTATATCATATATATGAGACATAAATTTCTCAATATAGTTCCAAAATATATATCTGAAAACACAATGAGTTCCTTATCTGAATAGTCTTTTGGAAATTACATAGCACTTTACCCCCCCTCGCACCCCCTGCTTCTAGGGCCCCAGATGGCTTCCACTAGTTCCCACCTCTCAGCAGATCCCTTGGAAGAAGCAGGCAGTTTGTCCTTCATGCTTTGACAACAGGTCATTGTCTCCTTCCTCTTATTTGATTCATATTTATTTATTTATTTATTATCTTGTTAATGTTCGGGTCTTCTGGCTGCATTTTGATTGTTTTTACGGTGCCTGAGCAATTTTAATAACACAAAGGTAAAGATGCTCAGAAGCTTTATTGTAAGGCAGGGGGAGAACAAGCTCTTGAGTCTTCCTGCCCCATATCCCAGGCTCTAGGGTTTCATCCTTTCCTCAGAGAGATCTTATCACTGCTGCTGACACCCGGTGAGTGGGCCCCATACACTGACCCCCCTCCCCGACCCTGACTCTCCCACTTCCCTCCAGAGTTTCCTGGGCTCTTCTCTGCCTCCGGCTCCTTTTGCACTTAGAGGCTGCAATTTTTGATCCACGGAAGATTGCTATTCAGCCTAGCACCGCCCCCCCACCCCCCTTCCCGGCATCACCGAGAGACAAAGTCAAAGAAACCATCAGGAGAAATTAATTAATGTGCCTCAATGTGGCGCCAAG
>VZTU01009328.1:2158-14570 GCA_013400835.1 Zapornia atra
GTAAATCACAGGTATGTGGTCTCCTGGTGATTTTTTTCATACTTGTCATATTTAAATACCTTGACAGATCAAAAGTTAAAATATTGTTTAGTTGGAGAAATACTGAAAAATATGAAAAAAAGTGAATACATGATTGCATTGTCTCAGTATGCATTCTCTGGATTGCTGTGTTGGATTAAGTTACTACCCACAATCACTACTGTAAAAACTCTTTCCTCTGTATATTAATACATATTTGATTTTAAACCTTCAGGCTCAGGATTGGAATTCCAATACCCAGCTACATTTGTAATATAGTTATTGAGAGTTACACATCAATTACTCAATATAACCAACACTATGAGCAGAACTGACATCTAATAGAATCAGTGAAAAGGGATGCCAGTGTGAAGTAGCTGCCTTCAGTTCTCTGGTTGCTACAGCAGACAGGGACTCACGGGCTTCCTTCTTGGATTAGGAACCTAAACAGTTTTCTAGTCACAAGTGATGGTTTTTTCATTTAAGACAGGGTTGAAGGCAGTATAGAAAAGTCAGGATCTTTTATCTCATAACAAAGCACCCAACTGCACACAATGAGCAATGTCCAAGGAGTATCAAATCAACACCCGGTTCCTAATCCCTGAAGAACTTCTCATTTTACAGCAAGAAGTAATTGGATTAAATATTTGAACAATGCTGGGAGCAGAGATAAAAGCCCAAAATTTCTCATCTCCTCCTTGCTTAAACACTGTCACTCATGTTGACACTCATTCCCATCATCACACTGCCCTTGTGATTCTTACTCTGTGAAAGCAGTTTAAACTATAACATTTTATCTCACATTTTATGACAGGCTAAGAGTGAACTCAGTTACTTCATGGCAGCTAGCACACAGCAACTTGTTAAGGTATGACAACAGCAGCATATGCCTGAACACTGAGGATAAGCCAACCTTCAGATGCATAAAATAGGTCTTCATACTCGGTGGATAGAAGCAGTGCTTCTTTTAACATCATCTGAAATAGCAGGTTTGCCCAATCACTAGAATAACCTTTTTGGGGATATTTTTTAAAAGCAAGTTTATCTTGTGGTCCAAAAGACCCTCTAAAATTTGTATTAAAGTGAACTGGATGATCATTTTTCCCATGACATACACAGTAACGATTATTCAGGGGTTTATCTTTCTAGCCTATGCCAATACTGTTTTTCTAATGTCAGGTTTTGATTATTTTATAGTCATTTCAGTTTCTCAATCACTCACAACTTCTAGCTATACACAGGCTTTTCATTTCTTTAGTGTAGAGAATTGTGCTTTCCTACTAGGACAATTCAAACAGGACACCACCTCTAAAATCTCTAGGGAAAAACAAATGTTGTGTTTAACCCACCTCTCTAGGAAAGTGATACGCACCCTCAGGTCTGCTGCAGCAAGTTACAGGGAGCCTGTCATTACAAATAGGAGGAGTTATCCCCTCAGTGTTTATTAGTTTTCTCCTCTCTGTTACATCAGAGATAACAAGCAGCGAGTTGTTTGCTGTAAGATCTTCTTACTGATGTCTCCAGGATGCCATGAATACTCATTGTTCAACATGATTAAAGATAGACATAGAAATGGTAAAACAAGTAGTTTCAGTAAACTTGTGCCCAGCAATAAAACCATCATCTATCATTTGAAGTCTGCCCTAAAGGCCACAGTTATAACCAAAAGTATTACAATATTAATGAAAGAAATGACAGGACTGTGCCCCCTCCAGATGAAAGGACATAAATGAAGAGGCCCTGTCCCTTTAGAGCATAAATTATTACAGCATTTTTTGCTTAAGTCTCTCTTTCCATTGGTCTAAACATTGGCATCTACAAAATAAGATACAACACTTTACAGCCCATTTTTCTAGCACTGCATAAAGCAGGGCTGTGACCTACATAAGCTCTCCTACAAATTTTTTTCATGAGATCATATATCAAATAGCCTTATATCTGTCATCAACCTACAATGTATACACACTGTCACTTTGGTGAACAAGAAAAGTTCCAGATATTCAGAAGCTGTTTCATATACCTTTGTTATCATTCACTAACGCTTTGAGGTAGGGAGAGAATACCAGAGATATGGTTATTTCTTATACCAGTATAGTGATATTACATGATTTCTTTATATTACATGCTTTTTTTCTTCTGGTCCTTTCATCATGGTAACCAGACTATTAAAACCAACTCGTACACTGATCCTCATTTGTTTTGCCACTACATGTCATTTCCTATACATATGACACCTAACACATTTTCTACTCACTCTTTTCAAGGACAAAACTGATTGCCTTTACCTGTTTAGACCCAGACCCTCTGAGGTTCTTTCTGTACATCACCATTCTCCTGCACACATGTACACTACACAATGGTGATTACCCACACAAAGCAGGAGGGTAGAGATTTGCAGATTTGATCACAATCATGCTGGGAAGCTTTGTATTGAAAACAAAGGCAAGAGCAGCAGAATTCTATTTCCTGCAGATAGCAGATAATTAAGAGTCCTGTATGCATGCTTGCTTTTTTAATAGTCTGTGTATTTTTTTTCCCAAGATTCCATTAATTCTTATAACGAAAGTTCATCATTTGCAGCAAACATTAAGGCTTTTGAAAGATACTCTCCCATACTGGCTTCTGATATAATGGGGAGCAAGAAGCATAGGAGTGTCTGATAGCAGTCCAGAGGGAGTGAGAAGTGTTTATGGGTATCCTTTTCCTCCAGATTACCATTTTTTTTAGGGACTGAAGCACTTACCTCCTTCTGAAACAGCTACACAAATTCTAGGGAGTATTTCCTGCTACTATAAAATTATTCTAGGTTATTTCTGAGGTTATCATCCAGCATATTGCCTCCAAGTCACATCCATTACAAAGACACTCGCATACTGTTGCTTATAATGCTTAGCTCTGATCTACTGGTCATGATATTAAAAATGCTATTTTTCCTATTGCAACTGTATCGAAAGAGGATGAATTAAGAAACATTTTATCAGGCAGGCAAACACTGGGTCTACAAATAGCAAAAGAGTGCAATACATTTTGTAGAATATTGTATCTCTGGGGGCCCATCCACACGAATTCAATTTGTACATTCACATATTTACATCATGGAATGAGATAGCATCTTTTGACAAATGTCATTTAAAAAAAAAAAAAAGAAATATTGAAAACTACACATATACAACTTACATCAGTATTTTGTCCTTGACCTTCAGCAAATCTGTTTATACTAAAACAAACTTTAAAAAAGAAATAGGAAAAGAAATATAACAATTTTAAACTACTGCTATGGGCATGCCTTGCAGAAAGCTTCTGGTGATGGACAAAAAAAAAATGGCTCATTAAATCCCTGCTGTGCCATATCCTACATATCTTATTGTGTCAGGTTACATGATATTTTAAGACACTACACAACTGCCGTTCCCTCTGAGGATAGAAAGTACAATGGAGTAGGATAAGATTTCAGTGCTATATTTGCAAAATGGTAAAACACAACATAACCTCATTCTAGTATAAATTTTGTCATTAGTCCCTGTTCCCTTACTGTTAGTTGGTTCAAAAATTGTTTTAATGCAGATAAAGAGTTAAAAGGATAGCAAAAATATGGACAAGAAAAAGAAGAGGCATGAAAATAATTTTCTTTTCTTTTGTCATGCTTCTGGTTGTCTTCCTCATGCCCAGAAAACCTTCCAGATTTACAGAATTCCTTCAGGATTCCACTGAGAATCAAAAAAAAAAAAATTTTTTTTTTAAAACTATGATGTGATTAACCAAAAACCATGGCAAGTCTCTTCCTATTAATAAACTTGTCTTTTGCTTTACAGAAATCCTTTTTGAATTAAAGGCATAATTAAAATATTTTTCTGAGGGTTGGTTGTTTTTTTTTTTTACTTCTAAATAAAAAGGTTTTTTTGAAGCTATTTCTTGTTTAATGTAGATGGGGGACAACTCTGAAATAATAGGAAATAATTATTGATGGAGAAAGAGTCTAGAAGAACAAAAGAAGGTAAGAAAGTTGACTAGGAGAGAGACACAAAAATCTTTTGACAAGAGAAAGAAATATCAATTAATCAAAACATTTAGTCACCAAATCAGCCTGATTTTCTAGTATTAAAGATGATGAATCACAGGTTGAGGATTCTTTTCTCTACTGCAACAAAACACTGAGTTACAGATAAAACACAGGGAGAGATGGCTAGAGATACTGTTTTTAGCCCACAGATTTGTATTGCAAGAAGAATACAAATATTTTACTTGTAAAACATATGCAAACGTTTTTAAAATGAGTCAGCAGTAAATAATTGCAAGAATTAGTACTGTATCTTTAACCTGAAACCTCCACCTACAGATGTGTTCTTGAAGCATTCAGCTGCAAAATCCTCATATAATATCAAGCGTTTATATTAAAATAAAAAGCAAAATAGCACAAGTATCTGAAATGCTAGTCTGAAGAGACAAAGAGGGGAAAAAGTTCAATTCTAAGCCATTAAAGCCAAAAATGTTATTTATGCAAGTATACTGTATAAGCTTTCCATTATTACTTTTACTTACAGGATAAACACGTAAGAGGAATAGAAAAATCCATCTATTCTTTCTGCTGTGTGCCCTACAATTTTTACAACTATTGAGATCTACAGTTTGGAACAGAAACAATCTGTTAATGATGTAGTCCCATCTCTCTCCTATTCTGGAAAAATCAAGCTGTTGCTCACCTTACAGAAAGATTTCTTGTGAAAAAAGAAATCTCCAGCATATCACTACTGCTTCCTGTTCAAATTTTCTGTAAGTTCTCTATAAACACTAAACAATATTGCATCATTTGCAGTACCATCATGAGACATCCATTCCAATTACATCCTTAAAGACTACAGATTTTGACACCCTCCTATTTTTTAATCTTTTTTATCGAATTGATATCTAACATACATTGGAACTGAGCCCCTAATGAGCAATGGGCATTTGTGTATAAAAGACCCAGAACTGGAGAATAAATACATATTCTAGAAACACTGTTACCCTGCCTAATAGGTATTAGGAATTAATCTGTCAACAACCATGATTTTCTCCAGTTCAGATTCACAAACACACTGAACTTCATGACAAAGCCTGAGTTTCTGTAGTATTTGATTTGCTGGGTCCAGTTTTAATATTGTGCCTGGGTGCAAACCCTTAGCACACATTCAAACACAACATCACTTTAATTGCTTATTGGGCGGACACCATCATCCAAATTTCCATGCTCTTAGAATCATAGAATCACAGAATGGCATGGGTTGGAAGGGACCCCAAAGATCATAGAGCTCCAACCCCCCTGCCACAGGCAGGGCCACCAACCTCCAGGCCTGGATCTACACAAGGTTGCCCAGGGCCCCATCCAACCTGGCTTTGAACACTTCCAGGGACGAGGCATCCACTACTTCTCTGGGCAGCCTGTTCCAGCACCTCACCACTCTTTCTGTAAAAAACTTCCCCCTAATATCTAATCTAAACCTTCCATCCTTTAGTTTTAATCCATTCCCCCTTGTCCTGCCATTGTCTCTTACTGGAGGACAGAATCTCTCACATGTCCTCAAAGACTATTTTACTGTGGACTTCTTTAGCTCGTCATTTACCTCTGACAATGAAATGACAATGAAGACAATTAACACGCAGACATTGACATTTCACACATACCCCACTTCACTAGATGAAAATGAGAAGTACAGGTGGTAGAAAAACAACAGCATATGAACAAAATCCCTTCTCTATTGTGCAGGTTACACTAGGATACCTGGGTTACAAGTCACTCCTGCACCCTTCTTACTACATTTAGGCTTATGAAATCTGCTCTCTCCAAAAATGGCCGAAGAAAAAGCATTCTTCCTTTACCATTTTACACTCTGCTTTGGTAGTTTTACCAAATCCATACAGATTCCTCTCCCTGCTCAAATGATCTTCCACTTAATTACAAGCTCATCTGGAAGGGTCAATATCTCTTGCCAGGCAT
This sequence comes from Zapornia atra, assembly GCA_013400835.1. Taxonomy (NCBI): domain Eukaryota; kingdom Metazoa; phylum Chordata; class Aves; order Gruiformes; family Rallidae; genus Zapornia; species Zapornia atra. The sequence continues at coordinate 8,151 of VZTU01009328.1, forward strand.
CAATTCATTATCCTAATGTTCCTGCATTTGATTAGGAGAAAGTCCAGTCAATTTTTCCTAGTTTTTCCTCACATGCATCCTCTATCAACACTTCCTAGAATTCCAGAACCAAACACAGGTTAAAAAAACCCCACAAAACCAAACCAAACCAAAGAAAAATCCCACCAAAACCACCACCAACAAAAAACCCCTAACAACAACCAGAACCAAAACACCATTTATGATCTTAAAATAAAATGCAAAAAGACTACCACAACCAGAGACATACTAAACCATCAAGGTCTTCATCCTTAAAAGAAATAGGTCTAGAATTGTGAAATGGTACTAAAATAATGTTTAAAGCCTCAGGGATGGAGAGATACAGGAGTACATAAAAAGTTACTTCTATTCTTATAGTCTTCTCTGCCAAATCACTGACTTTGTGTGGTAGCAACAACAAAAAAGGGTAAACAAAACATTAAATTTCCATTTAAATCAGATAAGCCTTTTTGCTCATTACTGCTTTCAGCAAGATTGAATTCTGCTTCACTATCTGCTATTGCCATATCAAATGGAACAAAGACACAGATCACTAGAAAGTCTAACACAATGCATGCAGTAAAATGTACTGTTTCGTATCAACACCTACATAAATAATTAACCAGAACATATAGATTTAAAACACAGCTATATAAAAAGATACAATGGTTAATTTTACCCAAAGCAGTCATTTCTCTAAAAGCTTCACTTACATTTAATCAATTTATAATCAAAAAACAGCTCACTAGGAATGAACTAGTGCCCAAGACACTGGAATTTTGTGACTAGGTACAGTCCAGTTAAATGTCAGTTCTGGCAGTAGATTCAGAGGGTAAAGAGAAGCTTGCAACCTGCAAGTCAAAGAAATTTTAAGGGATCTCTGTCTTCCTGGGCTTCTAGATTAGTATTGCTTGAGAGATTGAAAGGTAAGAAAAAAAGCAGGTGGCTCTTGCACAAGTTTTGCCACATCACTTTGCCAATATATTTCTAGCTTGATTTGTCACACTTCTGTTAGCCTTTACTGGAGCAGACTAAATATTTTATGAAGACATTCAGGAATAATTTCTTGCACACAAAAATGCCAAGTAAGGATAAAATAATTAGCAGTTTCATTTTAATTTATGATCTCAAACAGGCTATGAATCTTAATAAAGCATTCGATCATTCTTCTGAAAACATAAAAAGGAACAACCTTTAGACTGCTTAAATTATTACTTCTTCCCATTGCAATTTGTAAGAGAGAACTGACATATTTATATATTTCCTAGCTCTACAGATGCAAAATAATTATTTTAGTCTTATGCAGAACACAGTGTTATTTATATCTGAGATACAGTTTAAAAAAAAAAACAAACCCTGGTTATCTTAACAACTAATCACAGGAACCTCTTCCTTCACAGGCCAGAAGAACTACAGCAAGGAGTGCTGCTGGTGTACCCACAGCTCCTTGGAGTGCTGCTGCTGTGCCTACAGCTCCTTGCTGTGGCACATACCACATAAAAAATAAACTCAGGTTTTAACCACAAATGTGTACAGAGGATTGCCAGGTAAATACTTGGAAACTGGAAGGCCAGTATTATGAGCAGACCGAAACATGGCACTAACCCATCCCAAATTCCATTCTGTCCACACTTTCATTACAAAGTCAGAAAAATAAAAGCGAAGCAAAGCAGTTTTTAGATGACAAACCATCTGGTGAAATGCCTAAAATAATTACTCTCTTTCCTTTAGTATAATTTTCCATATGTTAGTAGCTACCCATATTTTCTTGTTCCATGACACAATCAACTCTGAACTAAAAATGCATTTTGGAATGCTGAAATTAGAATATATTCACAATTTAGGATATACCCTACAACTGCACTTGTTCTTTTCTTTAATGCAGAAAAGTCTGCCTGGTGATGTATCACTGTTCTTCTTTATCAATTCTTATTAGATTCCAAATTGCAGTGACCTTGCAAAACAAGACACTATCATTCTTTTTTTTAAAAAACACCACATCTGTTTACCCTAATTAGCATGCTCTGCAGATATATTTAAAAAAAAAAATTATCTTTATTCTGCATCTTCATCAGTCTTCCTATGGTCAAGGAGTCTGAATACTTCTGACACATATAGATCATGAGAACATACTCGCAAATGAATAGCAGTGTTTCAGAAGCATCAATTAGATGACAAGTTACACCTCATAGCAGGTAGCAGTATAGAAAGTATCTAACAATGCAAGCAACTCCCCCAAACCTGAGGAAAAAGAAACCTAATAAATACATCTCACTTTCTTTAAATACAGTAGGGCTCCCAAAATTTCTAGGGGAAGTCAAAAGACCTGCTAAATCAGTGAATCATAGAAAATTTCACGCATACCACTTCACTAATACCACACATTCTGTGATCCCTGCAGTGAAAAACTGAACCAAACAGGACATCATCTTTAATTTTTCTTAAAATCAATATTTACCCACAGGCCAAAAGCCAAGCACCAGAGAGTGTGCATGGGCATCATGAAATTGCATTAGGGATGGAAGGACTAGTAGTAAACAAACTGAAAGATAACAATTAGGGTTTTCAAAAAATATTTGAGGAAAAGAAACATTTGAAAGAGAAACAAAATACATATTATTTGTATAAATACTGAATACATTAATAGTCTAGTTAGACCCAAAACTATTGCACTTTCTACCAAATAAGATGTTCCATAGATCACTTTCTTCACTGTTTATTAGTAACCTGTCTTAAAATTGTAAGCATTTTGAACTGCATCAGAAACTTCCCTGATGTTTTATATACACATCATACTCAAGCAAAAGTTTCTGTAACTCATCCTTGAGTTCACAAATCTTTCAGACAGCTTTCACTGCAGCTCACTGTACAACTTTGGTCCTATTTTAGCCAGAGACAAAAACTCCCTACTCTCTTCCTCCTAATATACCATCCAAAGCTAATTTCTTAAAGTATGTCTTAGCAGAAGTATGTACTTTTCTACACCACATTTGCCATAACTCCACAAATAAATATTGACAAATTCTGATTGTGTGTAACATCATTTAGGCAAAATTTTACTTCACCATATTAATCCTTCATATGTAAAGTTTACATTCATTATTTTTCTTCTAAATAGAATACAGTTCACATTTTCTAAATATTTGCTTAGACATAAGATAGAACAGCAGTAAATTCCACAATGATTAAGAAATCTTTATCCATAAAGCAAAAAAAAAGTTCAGATACAATTTTTTCCCATGTTTGCAAAATCCATTCCATTTTAGAATACTTTCAGCTTAACTTATTTTTTCTTACCCAGTGGCCTTTTATGTCTCAAGACACAGAAAGGCATTAGAAGATTTTTTTATATTTACTTCTTTACAAATAAAAGTAGATTTACATTTTTCTCCACTTACTGTGAAGGTACCGTGAGTTTTTGAAGGATGAGCCAGAATAACTATAAGGTTTCCAAAAAGAAAATCTCATTATCTACTGAGTTGGTAAGTCATGAGACTAAAGGCTCTGATCCTACTCATGTATCCCACATCAGTGTCTTGGCTTTCAGCATAAGGAGTACTCTGAGGCAGGCCTCTGCTTCACCTGTTAACACTGTTTTAGTTCAGGCAGGTAATTATGTAGCTATTAGAAAAGGAACTTAACCTGAGTTTATCAAATCCCAGGCAAGAGCCCTTCATATTGAGGAATGGAGTTCGATCTGTTTCTCCAGCAGGTGATTTGATTTTTATTACACTAGAAATGTTCCTCCAGAAAGAACACAATCAAACATACCTTTGGAGGTTACCATACATTCTTAAATTAAAGGTATAAACAAAGCAAAGCAAGGACTTGATAATGGGCCCCTGCGTCCAACATTTATATCCAAATCTTTATATTCACAGATACACATCCCCATCACCTCCTTGTTGGAAGCTTCTACTTTCTTCAGATCAGTTTGTTTTCAATAAATGAAAACAAACATTTAGGTGTAAGTCTTATTCACACGAGCATGCACTTGTCAGAATTCCTCTGTTATTCTTGGTGTATCAATTTATGGTGACAAACACTAAGCTAAGTTTCTGAACTCTGCACTAGATCTCTTTTCGTATTCATATAATGCTAAATCATAGTTTAATCCAAACCTGACCTGGCCTTTTAGTGGTACCACCGACATTTATTTTAGTAATGAGCTGCTAAATTAGATTTGGATTCTCTGTTAAGTGGATCGTCCTTTTTTTGGAATATCTCAAAGAACAGAGACAAGTCTACAAATGAATGATACTAATCCAGTTGCTACACACAAAAAACCCCACACACACCAAAAAAAAACAACTAACCCCCACAAAAATAAACCTCATTCCTCCATAGAGACTTCATACACTGCAGGATACCCTTGGCTGCTAAACATTTTTCAGTCAACAAGAAGATCCTTAAAAATAGGGTAAAGAAGAGAGAAAAACTTTCAAATGCAGTCTTCTGCATCATGATTATCATGGCAAAAATGTTAAATATTCACTAACATTTGTTTTCAGCTGGATCACATGAAAAATCCTGGCATGTACAGTGAACCTCTGCATTTTAAAGGACTTGTATCCCTTTGAGGAAAGTGCTTGAATTTATGACCCTAACAAAATATCATCCATCTAGAAATGGAAGGCCACAGGCTATAATGTCTTAAATTATAATTGAGCTTTGCTAATCAAACTTCTGGAATAAAAGTTTTACCCAGCTAAAAGATACAGTTTCTGGATTTTCACATTTTTCTTTCCAATTGCTTCCTGTTATCTGATTTCTGTTCTTGGGTCCTTGTGGTGACCTATATAAAATGGAAAACTCTCATTATCAGAATTCTGCAGCACCCAGCACTTGCTGTAATTGATGAACTGAAGCCACAGCTGCAGCATGAGCCTGTAGTTTCAAAGCCAAGCAGGAAGGTGTTCCTTTGAAATAAGGTAGAAATGGGCTGTCCTCACCAGGGCTTTGAAATCAGGGGTGTGAAGTGTGAAGTTCTATTATACAGAAATACAGAGGATTTAGGATTTTTTAAAAAAACATAAAATCTCAATTTGATTCATTTATCCTCCCAACCTCTTCTGCCCGTACAAATGAGGAAAGATCACTTAAAGTCCAGGTAGTCATTGTGGAAGACCATTCCTCACAGATTTTATGTGCTTACAAAGGGCAATGGGTGGAGGAAGTAACCCTTGTTTACATTGTCTGTGAATACTTCATATATATGGTATATATACACCATATAAGAAAAATTATGAGAAAGTCTAGTTATGAAAAATCAATGGAATTCCTAGAACTCCAGAAAGGATGTACACAAACATCATCAAAAAATAGCTGCCTAATGATCTTAAATTGCCCCTGCATATATTACTGCACATAACAAGATCTTATGTTCTAGTGGCCTAACACTGATTAGCAGAACAAGTAAAAAGCACAAGGTACAATATTAACAGTCTGAAAGCACAGATTTCAGTAAGGCTGAAAATGGTAAGCGTTACTTTCATCTTGCTAACTGAAAAGTGGGGGACAATGACTCAGTCACCCTGATTCTCATGAAATCTGGAGTACCTTTGGGACCTGCGTTGTGCATAAGCTACTTTCTTGGACATATCTAACAGATTGATCTTCAAGTGTTTATGGTATCACAAGCACCCAACCTTGGTGCCTACATTTCTTCTCCATCATGGCAGAAATTGAAAGGAACAGCTTTTCATTAGGCTAACCCAAAAAGAATTTTCATCCATGTGTAATTTAGTGAAAGAAACTTAGGAACTTCTGATAAAAACTCTCCAAAGATCTCATTTCTAAGCACACCTGAGGTAAAAGGAAAAGGATCAACACATGTCTTGTTTCAAATTTTTCATTTTAGCCCTACCTCAGTTTCAGAAATACTAAACTTCAACTGTTAATTTCTCTTTGAATTTACAGTCTTAGGCTGAGCTTTATACTTCTGTGTAAAGGTGCTAAAAATGACACTTCTCTGCCAGCTCTCTGGGAAATGAGACCACGTTCCCTACACATACACTTCCTGGACCTTTGGCATTGAGAGCAGTGAAACAGTAATAACAGCAACCTAAACCCACAAAACTTCAGCCAAAACAGGCACACGACATATATTTTCCTTCCTATCTTTATGCTATATAATACAAATGTCATCTACATGTGTGCTGTCACAAAAACATTGAAAAGCACACCTCACACTGAAATTTCTAATTGCTATAAATATTGCTAGAATCCACTTGGTCAGCATCTTAGAGATCAGCAATTAACCTCAGCTAATTCATTAAACTGATCCAGAAATCTTTTTGTTCCTTGCTTTTGCTGCCATCACAATGAAAGCTCCCCCTTCATAACTCTGGTAAATGATTTAAAATATATATATTTTAAAACACACGTGCAGAATCTTTCCTT